>JAOVYX010016450.1:0-24635 GCA_035668315.1 Drosera spatulata
TTATCATAAGCAGTGTTCATTGAAGCCTCGGCAAATGCGTAGATTGACTGCATAGTTACATCAGACAACATTCTGTGGTCAGATAAGTAATGTAACAATTTGATTAACTAAGAAGCAAGTACTATGGCCAACCTCATCAGTATTGTACATGGACAACGCCACTCCTCCATTTCCAGTAAAATTGTAAACCTCCAACTCTGTCTTCTCATCCTTTCCTTCAGGTACTGCACAAAAGATGCATAAACATGAATCACTCCACCAGCTAAATCACAAAGGATCAGACAGAAAACAGACGATGAAGGCAGCTTGATAGAGATCACGACCCCCAATATGTTACCCAAACAATAGACAGATCCCAAGGAGGCCCATTTCAGGTGATCTGGTGTATCCAAACACAGAATTCATGCATCCATTATTACATCTACATTCAACTACTCAAGCCATCAGAGCAATATGCAAACCATGAATGTGAAGTCCAATTTATATAATTGCCAAAATCATTTTTCAAACCATGCTTTTTGGCTTGTATGTATTTCTATTATTGTCCAAGTGTGCTGCTGACTTTTAGAGGTGAACTTGATAAGAAGTGATGCGGAGTGTTTCGCTGCTCAATCTAAGTTGTCTATGGTTCTATTGATTTGCATATGCCTCTATCATAATGACAAGGGAGCTAAGCTTCAAAAGCTTACAAATTTAAGTTGATTTGTGCCAATGAGAATTCCTCTGATGCTCTCTCACTCTACCTTCCTTTTTTGTTTATGCCTAGGGTCTATGTGTGTCGTCTATGTACACACATCCACATGCAGTTCGAAGGGGAGGGGGTTGGAGATAATAGGATCCATACAAGCACATAGTTAATGAAAAAAAAAAAAAATCAAGATTACCATAAACTAATGTGAGCTTTCCAGGCCCTTTAATGACAGTGTCAGTTGCTCGATACTGATCACCAAAGGCATGTCTTCCTATGCATATCGGCTTATTCCAACCTGCCATGCATGCCATTCAGTACAGCACCTTAAAAGGGTAACTAGTCAAAGTTAAGAATCCACAGGAGAACAGTACTTGGGACTAGGCGAGGAACATTTTTGCAGATGATGGGCTCTCTGAAGACAGTACCTGCAGTATAGATTTTCAAGAAAATATCGGCGTCTACCAAGTCTAGCAACCAAGTCAGAGCTGACTAGCATATGTTATCATAGGAACTAGCATACCGTTCAAAATATTCCTGATTGTCCCATTGGGGCTTTTCCACATGTGCTTGAGATTGAACTCCTTAACACGGGCTTCATCTGTGAAGAAAGGGAAACAACATATTTTTCAATCTAATGATTTTGGATAGCATCCCTTTGAACAATTGTTTACTAATTCACTTCTTCTTCTATTTAAGTAATAAGTGAATTCCAAGTGTAGCCATTTACAAATTATTAAGCAGATGAATCGTGAGAAAGTCTCTGTTTTTCTATCACTAGAAACAGACATTTTAGCCAATTAATAGGCAACTATTGGCACCTGGTGTGATAGTTGCACACTTGATTGCTACGTTGTACCTGAAAATACCACATCCATGCATGAGAATGGGCCTTGAAAAATTATTTGCTACTCCACAAGTTACATACATAGAAGACAGGAGTCATTTATTTTGTACACAAAGCAGCAGAGACATACTTGAGGGTTGCTTCAGCACTCTCTACTGTAACTTTATCATCAGTGGCATCACGATGAGGGAGGCCAAGATCAAAATACTTGATGTCCAACTCCAGAAATGGAAATATCAGCTGTGGAAATACCGAGTCAGCAGAAAAGAAGGATAGGGGCTTTTTTTTATCAAGAGCAGATTAACAAAATCAAAGAAATTGAGATCACTTCATGTCACCTTGTCTTTTATCATTTGCCAGATAACCCGAGTCATTTCATCCCCTGAGTAACCAAATTTATGATCAACATTACACTCAAGTTTATGGAGATCTCTTCGAATGGAAGAGCAAACCATCTATCAATCTGCAAATGAAATTTAGTCCTCGTACTGCTAAAAAACAGGAAGCTAAACTTTGTTGATCATGTAATAGCTACAAGTTACAAGTCTATTGCACCAATTGATATTTCAAAGTTCAAACAACAAATGCTAGACTTGCTAATACTGCTGACTAACGAGAAGGAACTGCAAAACCACATCCCATTACAAAAATCTTGATGAGCAAGCGTGGAGAAAAGAATATACATGGAGACAAATAGGAATATATGACAAGACAAATGGCAGAGGAGGAGAGACGAAGATGTCGACTAAACATGGAGGAAACATCTACAGATTAAAAAAAAAAAAAAAAAAAGGAAACAAGCATAGCTGAATCACTGGTACTAACCCCATTCTAAACCCTAGTAATGGCTAGTTTAACATGATCAAAAGTGCCATTACTAATCCCATTACTTTTCTGGGATCAATGGGATTACTTTGTTGCAGGTCCCAGAAAAGTATCATTGCCCTAGACGTTTCCAAGACCAATAAGTACACCGGATACATTCACTTGTAAGTTGTAATGAATCTAATTAGGTCCAATTCCAAAGTACTTGTATCTTTGTGGTAACGAGACAAAGCATTTTGAGAGTAAACACTCATGAACATAGAAACGAAGAAAGAGCCATACTTTCTATTAATTTTTGTTTTCAAGCCTCAAAGCGGATACTTCAAGTTCTTGGTGCAGGAATATTGGGGTTCTTTTTCTGGAATCTAAGAAAGTGTAAAGATAAATGACCATGCACCAAATATCATTTGTCTATAATTTCCATCCGAATTACAGATTTTAGGTTGAACAACAAGACCGTAATACAGCAATCAAAACTTAGATCATATATACTTCATGTATTGCTTTTACTCAGAAGACAGACTACATCATCGGTTCAAACCTTAGAAGAGGTATACATATCACATCCATTGCATCTCTGTTTTCAGTGATTGCTACCACCAATTAGATTCGTAACTTAATGCATCGCCCTTCTAATTATTGATTAGTGACTGTGCCCATCGATGACATTCAAGTGCAGGTGAATGGCGCCCATCTCCGGGCTAAAGCCACAGGGAACGCGGTCGATGCCTCGTCAGAAAAATTAAGACTCGATCATCGAAAAGAAAACTTCTTCTTTCTTTCTTTCTTTCTTTTTATAATAAGGAAAACTAGCATATAACCCCCTGAATTTTCGACCTTTTGCACATAACCCTCCTGAACTTTCGACCTTTTGCACATAATCTCCTTGAACTTTCGACCTTTTGCACATAACCCCCCTCAATTTTGAAAATAGACGCATGTCCTCTTTCGAGGGGGGTTCTCTACCAAAAAAATATATACTTTCAGATGGGGTCATATGCCAAAAATCAAGGTTTTTTTCAAAATTTAGGAGGTTAAGTTGATATTTTTATAGTTCAGGGATAAAGTGCAACCGGATGATAGTTGAGGGGGTTAAATGCTATTTTCCCTTTCAATAATTTCAACATAAAAATTTCTCATAGAACAAATGACACCAAGAATACGTTATCAATCTGACCTGATGTGACCTTTCATCAACATCGATAAACACCACAGATGCAAACAACAATCAATAGACACATTTTATCTCGACATCAAAGAGATCCATACGGTATTATACAGAAAAAGTGCAAGGGAACAAGTCTCATCGAAAACTCTCCTGGCAGATGAAACATTTCAGGGGCCCGCGTGACTATTATTGCTAATGAACATGATTTCCCGACAGGGCTAATACAGAATAGAGTTCACCATCACATCAGAGTCACCAAAATAAAGCAGAATTATCAGATCAAGTCAAATCCAAATAAAAAGAAAAAAACATAAGACAGACAAAATGTACGCAATTATATTGTTATCATATTGAATTCAATTCAGATATTGTTTCTTCGTTCCTCATAGCTGTCAAACCCCTAACCACAGGGTTCGGGGAGTGTTGTTTATGACTGAACTAAGCGAGTCTAAGCCTTCTTCCTGACAGGTCAAATTCGATTAATATACATGAAAACCATTTCGTAAACCACCAAGCACGCACGGATAATAAACAAACAAACAAACAAACAAACACACGGAGATCGATAAGAAAAAAAAAAAAAAAAAACAAGGAAACGAATCAAACGCTCGTCTGAGAACTGATCGAAGGATTATACCGTCCATCTCGACGATGGGATTGGCGACCTTGATCTTCTCGAAAGCCATAGCGCCGAGGCGGAAAAAAGTCACGGGGAGAAACGAGATCGGCGATCGGCGGCTGCAGCGATCGAGCGGCGAATGGAACGAGGAAAGAGAGTGTGGTAGTTGTCTTCTGAGTTCTGCCAATGAATGACGACTACGAGCATGCGTATGGGGGTCACCTAATCTTGACTCGAATATTCTTAAATTTGATCAGATTATTTCAAAATGGAAAGTTAGAGAAAACAATGAGGGAATTTCATTGACGCTACACCAACAGTCAAAAGCGGCTGCCGCAGCATCAAATTCAAATAATAAATTTTATCATTTTTTATATCCATTTATTAAAAAAACAGATTCAAATAATTCGGTTCTGGATAGGATATTTTTAATAAACATGATAACATATGCAATCAAAGAAATAATTTATTGTTGAGCCACTTCTCTTAACGAACAATTTGTTTTTAATATAACATCTTGATCTTAATAAACAAGTTGTTTTGGTATTGCTTTTATAAAGAGGAACGTCATTCACAAACTATTGATTTGTAATGGGTTTGTAATCTGAATCTTTTTTTCTAGAAATGATAACTAAACTTAGTAAAGTAGGGTTGTGTTTGTTAACAAAATAATACAAAGAATTAAGAAAATTATAATATCTCGCCTAGGGGTGAGCAAAACAATTCTCAAAAATCCACAACGAACCAAAACCCGAAGAAATTGAATCATTCCGTACATGTACCCGACCAATTGGTCGGGTCGGGAAATTTTTTTCATAGTCATCGGAATATCGGTCTGATACGGAATTTCGACCAAGAACCCGGACCAATGGTATCGAACCTCACCAAATAAAATGTGGCATGATTTAGTGTATATAAAACAGTACACATTACTCTCTTTTCAGATAACTGAAAATATATACTGGAGTTAGGATGCCTAATTGAGTTCCATATCTATACATGATAAAAGGATTGTCACATTACCTAACAATAAGAACACTAAATAGCCAACACCTAACCTAGTGACCTAGCTATAGTCATCTCAATTCTACTCTAATTTTTAGTTCTTATAAGTTGGTTTCTTATGTTCTTTGGCTGACTACGATTTGTTTTTACTGTATAATATTATTGATGATGATGTTCATTATATATTGCCGTTGTTGTTTAGTGTTGTTGAAGTCCCAATGTTGTTGGTTGCACCAACCGTTTTGATTGTAGTTGCTAGTGTAAGTAGATGAAGTTTCTAACGTGGCTAGTTGTTGTCATTGCTGCATTCTTTTTTGGTTGCTACTAATAAACGGGAGCAAGATACGCTCTTGATGCCCTTTTGTTAGTGGTATCATAGAAGTAGTACTAGTTAGTTTCAAAAGTATTTGACTTTGATTTCAACTTTCACCATTCGATTGTGTTATATTGATGATGATACCAACCGTACTGGAAATACCGGTGTTTCAATCCAAGACATCGGAATACCACTATCGAGAAATTGGGACGGGACGCGAGAGAAAATTTGAGATACTGAAAAAGTTCGGATTGGATGAAAAATAGTTAGGTATCGAACCATTCCGTCTCATGCTCACCTTTGATCTCGTCATCGTGTGATTTATACTATCTGATCTCACAACTGGTTGGTGAAGTTGGATAATTTGGCCTGATCCCCTTCATAAGCTTTCCAGATAACTCTAACAAAATCTTGCCGTACCTTAATTACCTGTCTTGTAAAGGAACATGCTTGAGGGAATTAATGTCACGATTACTAATTGACCTGACCTTGGAATCTTTGTTTATCGGTCAGATAGATGCATAACTTCTACGTTGACTATAAGCATCACTTGATGCCGTTTTCCTGAACTACCAAAGTCTAAGTCGGAGCACATTCGATACAAATGTTCAGTTTTCCTGATCTCAAGTTGCAAAACGACTCTTATATCAATATGCTTAATGTACCTATCAAAACCATCTTTTTCGGTCGTCGCTCAGGGTTTCTTGAACTCAAATGATTGATTTACAAATCATGAGACTTATCACATGTCACAAATTATCATCGTTAAGCTTCGAGTACATATTCAATTACCGCATCCGGAGGCGGATCCTCTGTTGTGGGATTCCAACAGCACAAGTTCTATTTACTTGTTTTTTCTTTTTTCATTTTCTTTTTTATTTTTCTCTTTTTGTATTTAAAAATTTGAAAAAATTAAAATCCTATTAAGTAAATATCACCCTTAAAAAAAAATCTTTAAAAACATTAATAAAAATAATCTCATAAAAAATTATACCCATACAAATTCAATTAAAAAATAAAAATAATCTTTAATCCATTAAATAAATCTGAACCGTTACATCTAACGATTCAGATACTCCATAATACACCAACAACGGCTTCAGATCCCATTCCGTGTTAGGTGACGATTGATGTAAGGCATGACCGACTCTGTACTGGCAGGCTTGCTGTTGGGCAGCAGTTGGTAGATGAGATGCGTTCCTCTCCATGCAAGGAAGTGATGGGTGGCACCGTGGTTTTAGCCATGGACCACAACAAGAGTAAATGCATAGAAAAACATTATTACTAGAATATTTTGCCGTGTAACATGAAAAGTTATAAATAATAATAATAATAATAATATTTTATAATTTGTATCTTAAATATATATTTTATGTTTTTGTTTATTTTACATGAAATATATAATTTTGAATATTATTTTTTAAAAAATATTTTATTTCATTTTTGATTTTATATATATAATAAATAATTTTTTGTATTTTGATTTTTTTCTTACTTTCTTCTTTTAAATTAATATTTGAAGATTTTAATATTATCCTAATTTTTTGTTCTTAAAGTTACATAAACTACGTGATAGCATCCGATGACATATCAAATAATTTTTTATATGAAAATTTTGTATGTAAGATCTATCCAAATATTTTTGTTAATATTTTCTTTTTAAAATATTTTATTTTAATTTTGATTTTATGTTAGAAACATAATTTCTGTGTACTTTGAATTTTTTTTCCTTACTTTTTGAATAAATGACGTTTCTGTGTATTTTGATTTTGATGTTTTCTTAATTTTATTTAATTAAGATGTATGTTAGATTAATCTTTATTTAATTGGTTTTAAGTTTTTTTAATTGATATTTTTTAAAAATAATAATAATGCCTTGTCATGTGCTGCACAAGATGAAGGATAATAGTAAAAACATACCTAAGTTATTCTATATTAAATGATTGTTTTCTTATTCATTTGAACATTTTGATATTTAATTAAATGAATCGTTTTCTTATTCTTAAATGATGGTTTTCTTATACAAAATTCGGCTTATGTAATCTTCTTTTTCTCATAGATTTTAGAGATAATTTTCTAGAGGACAATCATTTCAATGTTTTTGATTAAAAAAAAAACCGAATTTTTTTTACGCAGACACTCACTTTTTGAATTAAAATTTTTTTTAGGTCGATTATATCCTTTTGCTCATAAAAGGAAACTGTAACTTTTTGAATTATTGTAAGATTTGATCAAATTTGTCCCTAATAAATAAGAATAACTGCGTAAAATGTTTTATTTTGTTATTTGCTTGATTTTATTCAAACGTAATTGACAAATAATAACTATATTTTGATTTTAAGATTTGATAGATTAAATAACTGTCTAAATTGTAAGATTTGATCCAATTCTTTGATTTTATTTTTTGAATTATTTACGTGAGTAAGTCTTTGTTCCTTGATGTATCGTGGAGATTTTTTCCAAAAAAATAAGAAATAAAATAAAAAATCCATGATCATCGTGTTCGCAAAGACAGGTGGAACAGATGTGTCAAATAGTAGTACCCCGCAGCTCAAAATACTAATACGCCGTAGTTGAAATAGTAGTGCATTTTTCAATAGAACCGTTATACGTCTTCAATAAAATAATAGTACATCGTGTAAAATTAGTTGTACGCCAGGAAGAAGATTCATGTACGCCAATAGTTATACGTCGGGGAAAAAATGATGTACGCCAGTAAAAATTAGTTGTACGTCAATAGAAATTGGTTGTATCCCTAACACTATCTCATCCCATCGATCCCAATCCCGACAACCAACGCCACCGCAATCACTCACCTCGCGCCACCCCATCCTCGCCCTCGGCCGCCCAATCATCGCCGCGATCATCACCACCCCTTCGACGTCGTTCAATCAACCCCAAACACACCATCCCGACCCTCGAGAACCCGATCCCGTCCAGCGACAACCCCGCCCCAACCAGCCTCACCTTCCTCTTCTCCTCATTCCTCCTCCTTATCCCTCAGTCTCCCGCCGTTGTCGCTGGCTCCTGTCTCTTCCCAGTCGTCGTCAGCCCTATCGTCGACAGTCCTTGTTGACGTCGAATGGGAGGAAGATTTGTTGTACCTTGTCGGATCTCGTCGTCGTCACCACCATTGATGGAGGCTGTGAGTCACTGAGCCAAAATTTGTGGGAAAATGGATGATGGGAATTTGGTGATGATGGTGGGGCCGAGATGACGGTGGTCGGGTTGAGGGCAACGAGGGGGGTTTGCACGACGATGGTGGCTGCCCTTCTGTAGGGAGGAGGAGGCGAAAGCGGGTGCGATGGTGGCGGTGGTGGCGGTGGTGAAGAGGCGACGGAGGAAAACGACGACGGCTTGGGTTGGTGGTGGGGAAAGATAGGATTTGGTAGTTCATATTTATAGAGATAGGAAAAGATAATTTGGGGATAATTTATTTTACTGACCTTCCACATAAATAAAAAAAAAAAAAAGGAAAGGAATGCCTTGTAAGTGAAAAAGATTGAAAAGATAGCCTTATAGATAATTATCTCTAGATTTTAAATGGATGGCATGTCGTCGGATGACATATGTTGCCGGGTGATTTTTTTTTAACTAGATATAAGAGATACACAATATCTGATTTGTATATATATTTTTTTAATTATCTCTACTTTTTATTTTTATATTTAGGAAAAAAATTCATAGAATTTTTTAATATTTCATAGATTTTGTTTTGTAAAAGATTTTCTAATTTTTATTAGATATATACAATATCCGATAGATTAGATACATTAAATTAGATATATGTTTTTTGTTAAAAAATTCGAATGATTTTTGTTTTTAATTTGATGGTTTGTTGTTCGCCATGTCGATGTTTCGACATGCTAATGGTTCGACACAAAAAAAAATTATATAATACCCTTGTTTAGATCGTCTTTTAGGAGTTCCAGAGAGCCATACGACGACAGAGACTCGTTCTTCTTCTTCCATAAGATAAATCTAGGGGTTTGAAGCACGTTCTATTCATTTCACTTTTGAATCTCCACTACAGATCTTGTTATTTGGACACTGAATCTTCATTCTTCATTATTGTATCGTGTTCTCTTCTCGGTTCGTTTCAGTTTCGATGATGATCATGCATGTGATGTTAACGAATGTGATGATTTCCATTCTAGTGAGTGAGTAGATATATCGTTCGTAGGGTATGATTAATGTACTTTGAGCATTATGTATGTGATCATGAGATGATTTAGATTTAATTAAAATGTGATTTGATTGATGATGAAAGTTGCATTAAAACCTATTCTTCATTATACAAGTGTTATGAAGTTACTTTGATCACCTAATGATATCATAACCTAATTAATGACTATGCGATATATTTATATAAGTAATAAATAACATATCATAATCTAAGTATTTTGTCATGAATAGTTATTGGCTTAAATGCATGTAAATGAAACAGTTTGAGTATTTTACTATTTTATGTATGTTTGATGTGTTCCATGTTTTACTCAATTTATTTATGTTTATTATATACGAATGTTTCGGTATATTGGAGAAGAATAAGTTAGTTTAACTATACATATGCTATTGTAATTAACTTTCGAGAAAATGTGATATTAAAGTCATTATCCATGATTGATCCTGAAGTGAGAATGAAACTAATCAATTCCCTATTTTTTAATTAATCATAAAACCATCACATTAATTCTGTAGTATTTAATTAGTCTTACTTTTATTTTTAGTTAGCTAATTTAGCTTAATTTAAAATAATTCAAACTACCCTTGCTTAATTTAAAAAAAAATCTAATTTTCATAATTTAAGTAGAATTAGTTGTGATCATTGCAATTTATATAATTTCTTGCAACTGTTCTCGTGGTTCGACCCTTACTTTCGCTACTACATTAATTAGAATATGTTTAAAATATAAATGAGTGCATATAAATTCTAATTTGACGTACCTGCGATAGTACACAACAAATTTTAGCCATGTTGTCGGAGATGGTAACGTTCTGTCAGTAATTAGTTTAAAATATATTGATCATTATTTAGATCTACTACTTTTTCTAAAAATTATTTTAATTTTAATTTTTGTTTTTTTGAAAAGTAAAAAGCTTAATCTTAAATTTTTATGAAATTGAGGATTGGACGGATAAAAAATAAACAAGTTTGAAAAATCGTTAGTGAATTTGATTCTAGACAATTTGAACATCCCTCCTCTCTTAATAATTCTACTCCCCTCTTAATATCATTTTTAAAATTATTCACCAATCAAATTTACAGATTTAGAAATGACAAATAATGTTGACAATAACGCTTCAAATAATGCAGAAAATAATGTTGCTAACAACGCAGAAGATAATGATGCTAACAACGCAATAAACATTGCAAATAATAATATAAATCGTTCTCTTAGCTCCTATGCTAGAGGACGAACCTTTATGAATTATTCTGCCAGTTGTGAACGTACCCTATATTTTAAATTCAGAGTTAGTCAACCGACTACCCTTATTCAATGGTCTTGCTGGTGAAGTCCCATATAGATATTTGAAAGAGTTACATATCACATGCAAAGTAATGAAGTTTGATGGTTTAGCTTGCAGGGTTATGCTAAAGTTTGGCTCTATGAATTACCCTCTGCTTCAAATATAACTTGGATCGAGATGAAACAATTATTCTTGGAAAAATATTTTCCAACATCGAGTATTGCTAATCTCCTTAAAGAAATTTCTGACATTTCCCTAAAGAGTAATAAGGGGATACATGAATATTGGGAACGATTTGGAAGACTGGGTGTGAGCTGTCTGTATCCCAACATAGTTGATAGTTTGCTAATTCAATATTTCTATGAAGGTTTGTTTTATTCAGACCATAATAGGATAAATGCTGCTAGTGGTGGTAAAATCTCCAACTAAAGCGAGAAAATTGATTGAACTCACAGCCTCTGGCGCACAACAATTGAACACACGAGATGCCGATGAATGAGAAATGGGTTGTGTAATTTCAAACATTGATAAGAAATTGGATACTCTCACCACCTTGTTAACTCAGTTGATAAGTAATAACAATTCGTAACGAGTGAAAACTTGTGGAATTTGCATGAATTTAGTACATTCTATTGATTGATGTCCTATGCTTAATGAAGAACAAGCAAATTCTGTAGGACTTTTAGGTCCACGAAATTACCAAAGGTAAAATCAATGGAGCAATTCTTATAATAAACCATGAAAGAACCATCCTAATTTGAGATGCGGAGGACGAAATGTGAGCCTTGTCATCCCCCAACATCAAAATCCTCATCCAATATTTTATCTGCAATAGCAAAACCTTATAAGTAATCAAGAAGTTACGAGTATGTCACTTACGACCATGAGTTTTGAAAAGGAAGCTAAATATAGCATTTTAAATATTGAAAATCAAATAGGTCAATTGGTTAATGAAGTAGGTCAACTGATAGCTCAAATGTCAAACAAGATTTCAGTATAACCGCTGAACCCCCGAGAAAATACAAATGCAGTCATTCTTAGAAATAATATAGAAAGTTGAGCAAAAATCAAGGAAAGTAAAAAATAAGATAGAAGTCCCTCGTGATGAAAATCATAAGCAATCACAAGATAAGAAAAATAATTCTGACCATACAGAGATTAAACCTATATCAAATGCGTTCTTTCCTAACCGTTTGGGTAAGGATATAAAGAAAAAAGTAGAGAAGGATATTTTTGAAGTATTAAAAAAGATTGAAGTCAATATTCATTTGTTGAGGCAAGAAAGCGAGTTCCTTGATATGCTAATTTTTAAGGAAGCTTTATACCAACAAAAGGAAGCTTAAGTGTCATGAGCACGTGATGATTAGTGAAAATGTTTTTACAGTTTTGCATAGAACGAAGGTTCCTGAAAAGTAGCAGGACCCTTGAATTTTCACTATTCTTTGCACAATAAAGAGTGCATAAATTATTAGATATTAAATGATTTAGGTACGTCAATTAATTCGATGCCCTTATCGAAATATAATTTTTTGAATTTAGGATCATTACAACCAACCGGATTGTAATTCGACTTGGTGATAGGTCCCTATAACATCCTATGGACGTAATTGAAGATGCTTTGGTTAAAATGAATGAGCTTGTGTTTTCATCAGAAGTCTATGTGCTCAACACTTATACTGGACAATCTCAATCTAACTGTCATGCTCCAATTTTATTAGGAAGATCCTTCCAAAGGACTGCAAATACCACAATAGACGTAAAAAGTGGCGCATTATCCATAGAATTTGATGGCGATAAAATTATATTTAGTGTTTATGAAGCCATAAAATATCCAAGCAATCAAGTATTTTGTGTCTACACAATTAATTCGTTCATGTCTTTTGAGGATGAATTATTTAATCTAAATAAAGACGAATTTGTGTAAGATGTCATGAGCTTGGATGTGGCGAATGAAAATTTACTATTTGATGAATATGATCGTGATTTATCATTTCTTAAAGAAAAATTAAAAAAATCATGAAGAGATAAGAATGTTAGAATTACATACAAGTCATGACAAAATCGAAGCTTCGGTTGAAAATCTGCTAACTCTTGATTTGAAACCTTTATCGCTCAGTTAAAGTATGCTTGCATGAGAGATGAGAATAATTTATCCGTTGTTATTTCAAGCCAACAAGCTTATTTCAAAAAGAAGCTTTGGTCAATGTTTTGAAAAGACACAAAACTACTATTGGATAGATAATACTAATATTAAAGGAATTAGTCTGTCTACTTGTATGCATCGTATTTGATTAGAAGACAATGAAAGACCATCATGTGAGCCTGAACGAAGATTGAATCTGTCCATGTTAAAAGTTGTCAAAAATAAAATTTTAAAATTACTCGATGCAGGAGTGATCTATCCAATTATTAAATCTCAATCGGTTAGTTCAATTCATATTGTGTCTATAAAGACATGTATAATCGTCATTGAAAAAGATAATTGTGAAATGATCACAACCAGAATTCAGAATGAATGAGTTCGCACTGATTATCGTAACTTAAACTCATCCACAGCAAAAGATCACTTTCCATTATTTTTACTAGGCCAATTGCTTGAAAGATTAGCTAAACGTCACATTATTATTTCCTTGATGGATATTCTGGATATAGCCAATAGTAATTGCTCTAGAAGATTGGGACAAAACGACTTTTACATATGACTTTGGTACATTCGCATATAGGCGTATGCATTTTAGGCTATGCGATGCGCCTGCGACTTTCCAAGGATGTATGATGTCAATCTTTTCTATTAGTTCTCGATCACATAAATACTCGGGGGGTGAGGGGTGTTGAGGATTTCAAGTTTTTCAAATTTTTCTCAAACGATGCACTAAAATTGTAATGTGCCGGTTCATTGCAATGGATCAGTTCAAATATTATACAAATTTCAGTTGTTGCAATTTTCAATCAGTGCAGAAAAGTAAATAACACTAAGATTTACACTGCTTCGTCCCTAACTTATTCAGGGAATTTACATTTAGTGTAGAGGTTCAACAATGTACTAAATCATCCTAAATATAATCTATCACCTCTGCTTGTAAACACACTTACGAGTTCGTTTTCCCTTATCTACCCTTAAACTAGTAAATTTCAAATACAGACACACTTCCAGTGACTGCAGGCACCTATATAAACCTAGGTCAGGGTTCTCTAAGTAGCAGAGCACTCCATGAGTGGTGCTGCACAAAAACAATAGAAAATACGGACTCAACAAATAACTACAGACTTGATACCTTCATTTTATCAGCCTACACATGAGCACTAATAGGTTTGAATATACCTTATCCCTTTCAAATACATCGAACCTCTTGAATCACTGAAAATTCATTTTGCAAGATGCCTTGAAAACTTTGGACGATGTAAAGCTTGTGATTTGATAGTTAGAAAAACATTTTCATCTTTACTCATATAGTAAGTGAAAGAACCATAGTGTAGCGATGGAGGTCGTGGGTGAAAACCAGTGGAAGACTGATCAAAAAATAGTTTCTCCACATCCCCCAAAAACTAAGATAATATGTTAAAATCAAATCGTTTTGGTCAAAGCATTTCTCCTCTTAATAGAAAATATTTTCATGTTAACAGGATTTGATTTTCGAAGCAGTGGAAAATATTCATTGAAAATATTCAGTGAAAAAATCCTTTTAAATCTTTATCCGAAAAGTATGGATTCTGTTACAAAATTGTAGTTGTACCAAGAACCAGTCCTTTTCAAAGATAGGATTCATCATAAAACCAGAATAAGATAAATCCAAATTCCTAAGTGCTCACAACTAAGACTGACTAAATAAAAGTATCAACCTGTTTACAAAGCGCATGACACTACTTGACAGTACTGCAACTCGCATCTTGTACCTTCTGTGCATTGCCTCTGAGTTGCCACATGAGGTTGATATCCTGAGTGCCATCTTCGATTTAGCTTTAGGTTCCTTTTCTGAACTTGAACCAATCCTGTTTGTGTCCTTACTCACAACACCCTGATATCAGCCTCTTGGTACTGATCTGCACATTAACAATTTTTGTAAACATTAGTACAGTGATGTTTATTATCATCAAAACATCACAAGATTCAATAATTTCCAATCATAATTCCCATATAATTGAGGTCTTCATGGATGATTTTACGATCTATCGGGATTCATTTGATGAATGCCTGCAAAATCTACAATATGTGCTGAAAAGGTGTATTGAAACCAATCTGGTGCTGAATTATGAGAAATGCTATTTTGTGATTGAGAAAGAAATTGTTTTAGGACACGTTGACTCTGTTAAAGGTTTAAAGATACACGAAGCAAAAGTTGAAGTGATTAAATCTCTACCTAATTTTTATACGTCCTAGAAGTATGTGCTTTCATAAGACATGCTAGTTTCTATCGTCATTTTATAAGAGATTTTTCAAAAATGGCACATCCTTTGAGCAATTTACTTAAAAAAGAAACATACTTTATTTTTAACGATGATTGAAAAAATGCTTCTAATACTTTGAAAGAAAAATTGATTTCAACCTCAATCATTAAACCCTCGATTTGAACTATCCTTTTGAAATAATGTGTGATGCAAGTGATAAGACTGTGGGGGCTGTTCTTGGTAAAACAATGGATAAAGTACCTCATGTTATTTATTATGCGTCCAAAACCCTTGACGAAGCTGAATGCAATCACACCACTACTGAAATGGAGATTACGCTATTATTTTTGCCTTTGAAAACTTTCGTTCTTACTTATTGGGCATAAAATTGATTGTTTTCTTTAATCGCACTCCTCTGCAATATCTTATGAAAAGAGAGAATCAAAACTACGTCTTCTGCGGTGGGTTCTTTTATTATACGAGTTTGATATAGAAATCAAAGATAAAAGGGTATCGAGAATTTTGTTGCCGACCATTTATCACGAATCAAGAATCAGCAAGAGCCTCTTACAGTCCTAGAATTATTCCCTAATGAATATCTATATTCTATGCATGGCTATATTCCTTATGCATGTGATCTTCCCAGGCATAGAAAGCACAGTTAGATAAAAAATGATGCAAAATACTACTCGTGGGAGGATCCTTTGCTTTTGAAATTATGTGCTAATGGAGTTATTAGACGATGTGTGTCTGATCGTGAAATAAATACAATCCTGTAATGTTGTCATTCTTTTGATACTGGTGGATACTTTAGATCAAAACGTCCAACTCAAAAGATTCTTTCATGTGGATCCTTTTGGCCATCTTGACATAAGGATGTTTATAATTTTGTGAAGAGTTGTAAGCAATGTCGAAAGATTAGTTTTTCTACAAAAAGAGATAAAATATCTCAAAGTTACATTCTAGCATGTGAGTTGTTTGACATGTCGGGAATATACTTAATGGGATCATTTTTCGGACTCTGAAGGATATTATTATATTTTATTAGCTGTGGACTATGTTTCAAAATGGGTTAAGGCCAATCCTACCAGAACTGATGATGCAAAGATAATGGTCAAATTTATAAGAAATAATATTTTTAACAGATTTGGTGTACCCAGAGCTAATATTAGCTATAAGGGAACATATTTTTGAGATAATAGTCAATCCCAAAAGGAAGGATTGAAGTGACAAATTATTAAGAATATGCAATCCCTTCACTTGTATAGAAATTGATGAACAAAACTCTAGATTATGATATATTCATGGTCAAACACTTACATTAGAACTGGGATGGTTAGATGCAATCTAGGATGCATGTTGTAGAGTAGCATAGGATCACAAATGGGAGACCATTATGGATCACTAGGATGCAGTCAACATCAAAGGGTTCTAGATAAGCGTTTGGGATGAATATAACAGCAGATAAACCACATATCTATCAGGATTTAGGATCTAGGATCAAGGACTTAGGACTAAAGTCATATAACAGAACGTAGCAGATTGAGTGTAGTAGAGTTAGCTTACATCAAAGACAGAAGTACAACACATTAGGAATGCAGCAGGGCTGGTTGGTGAATGGATGAGGAGCTGGAAAACGGTCATATCGAAGATTTGAGATTTGAAAAACTACAAGAGGTTGAAGACTGTTGTAAGAAAAACCTGTCAACATCACTGAGGATTGTGCTAGGGATAAACAGACAGCTGTCAATATCATATACTACAATCACGGGTTCTGATTGCTCGAGCCCTATAAAAACGAAGAGAAGCGGGTTAAATGGCCAATACTATAGTAAGAGGAGGGATTTCTTTTTGGATAATCGATAGTGTAACTGGTATTCTTTGGATCGGGTTTGTGCTAGGTCTGTTCTTTTCAAGATTGATGAGAAAGAGAAACAAGAAAAGAAAATGTCCTCTACTGCTTTACATTCTCTAACTTAGAATTATTAGGAAAATATTTGGACACTAGGAGATTAGTTTAAAGGACTTAAATCTCAAAAGTAGACTAGTTTCACAAGCCTGCGGTAGAACTGATGCATACTAGCCAAGACAAAGCTGCATATAAATTTTTAAACAGCATATTCACCCCCCTCCCTATAGGCTGCATTGTAAGACTCTGAGAATTACACAAATCGAATGACGCTTTATTGATGTACTGCATAACATATGAAACTCCAATAGGGATTCTCCATATAGGTTTGTGTATGATAAAGTATGTCATCTTCTTGTTGAAATTGAACACAAAGCCTAATAGGCTATTAAGAAGATAAGCTATTAAGGGGATGAGCTTTGAATACCATGATTGTCCGAAGAAGAGAATTCCAGATTCTTGAGCTAGATGAGCTAGGTCACGATGCGTACTAGAATACTATGAATTACAAAGAAAAATTCAACAAAAATTCATGATGCAAATATTTCTAGGAAGCATTTTGAGGTGGATGATAAAGTTCTTCTTTATAACTCATATTTGCGATTTTTTCTTAGGAAATTGAATCTTGATGGGATGAACCATTTATTATGAAAAAGGACTATGACTATGGGACTATGGAAATTAAAAGTGAAGCCAAAGATTTTCAAAGTCAATGGTGATTGTCTCAAATTATTCTATGAGCTACATAATGCATATTGGGTGGATAATATTCCCATGGAAGTGGTCAATTATTTATGAAATGGTGAATATATTGATAATCAGCAAAAACTTACATGGTGTTAACTACAGACAGGTGATAGTCCATCCATCCTGTATGGAGCCACAAACAAGTGATAGTCCATTCATCTTGTATGGAGTATCCTATGCCAGTTATGAGTCCCACAGACAGTTAACACCCAAAACAAAATTGTTGTTAGCATATATCTAGCTTCCTCCTGTGTCATACCAAAAGTTATACAAAATCCTGGTTTGATTTACTTCGTGATAGAGAATACTTTCTCATGTACCCTCCATGCCTTGTGGATTCACATGTCTCTAAGGTTAGGGTTGAAACCCCTCATCAAAGCACCCTTTTTTTTAGCCACTCCCAACAATTATCGTAACATGGCATGAGTTGAATAAGGTGTTCCTTTATATATCTTGTCATTTCTGACCATCTAAATAACATACATAAGGGCTTGTAAATGATATGTCTAAAGACTTGACTAAAACTTGTACCTTGGATCTCCTACAAAAAAACAAAACATTAGCCATCTATGTTTCAGAAGGGATGCTCAAGCAACAGTTTGCACTCCAAGAGTTCAACACAGGAACAAGAGCTGCACAATTAAAAAATACAGGATCATGTAAATCTTTTACAGCATTGCAAAATGCATAAGTTAGGTCCCCTTGTATATGGAGTCTGTCCTGTGTAGCTAGCCTCAATCTAACAACCAGCCAAAATATCAAGGTATGTCTATGAATTCGGCCTTTCAACCAAACCAGGCAGTGCCATGAAACCTTCTGATCCCTTGGTCTGAGTGTCTCCCATACTGAGGCTGAGGAGAATATCTTGTTATTGTCTGATAAGCACATCAACTCGCCCTAATTTCCATAAATAGGTGGCAAGGTAAATTGGCTCAAGACACCTTGTATCTGTGCTAGAAGGATCCATTGCTTATTCTGGATAAATAGACTTACACTTGTACCTCGAGGGATCCTCAAACCCTGTATCAGCCTATCGAAAATATTAGGAATAAAGGACCCTGATCACATCAATTATCAAACCATCATGATATATAGCTCCCATCACCAATTCTCCATCTCATACTTTGATATACTTATGCTCTCAGTTACGGAATCGCTCTACATGATGTCGTTGAACCAGCTGGTAACTCCATACTCTAGAAATTCTCGTCACTAATCAGATATGTTTTGACCTATCTTGTCCACAATGAGTCCCCTTGTACAAGATGCCATATGTGCTTTATATGGCACACCTTGTTCCATTCTTTCAAGCTTCTGAATCTAAGTTCTCCTTCCTCCTTTGGGAGGCATATATCTTTCCAAGCCACATTATTGATTATTCCTCCCTCTCCCCCCTCTTTTTAAGGAAGTCCCTTTCCATAGAAATCTAGTCAGGATAGATTGGATCGCACTCAACACACTTCTAGGAAGTAAGAATATTGAGCATTAGTATACTGACTAGAGCTCCTTCTTGCTCTATAGATAATTTGTTCGAAATAATTATTGGAAAATTTTCTCCATCATCCAAATAGACATATTTTAAATTTCTTGGTAATTGTTTCAATTTCAATTTTCATGACTAATTGGCAGTTCAATCATGCTCCCATTCTTCTTATGTATTTTTTGCTCAATCAATGACAAATCATTATCAAATAATTCATCATAAGTCAAATTGTCACTATCCACATCCATCTTTAATATAGCTTCCATGAACTCTTCTTCATTCAATTCAAAAAGCTCTTCTTCCAGTGATGAAAATGAATTGATTGCACAAATTGAGTATACATCATCACATGGCTGCTTCATTGCATCGAACCAGTTGAACCCTATGATCTCTCCATCAAACTTCATTGACAAACCTCCATCATTTACATCGATTTTTATTTTTATTGTCCTAAAAACTGACCTACCTAACAAAATAACCGCACAACTTGTTTCATGAATATGACCATTATCAGTTTTGAGGACATAAAAATCAACAGGGAGACTAAATCGTTCACCTTCACCAGAACGTCTTCTAATGCATCTATAGGATGTGCTACGGACCTATTAACTAGTTGTATGACAACTTCAACTGGTTGCAGAGGTCCTAAATTAAGGGATTTATAAATTGATAAAGGAATAACGTTTATAGATGCACCCAAATCAATCCTACTCCTAGTAAACATACCCATGGTGCATGGTATGCTAAACATAGGCAATTTCTTTTGTAAAACTACAGAGACGTTTTCTCCTACCATTACTCTCTTATGACCCCTAAACTTCCTCTTATTGGTGCAAAACTCTTTTAAAAATTTGGCATATCTCGAAACTTGCTTGATAGTCTCCAATAAGGGAATATTCACCTTCACTTTCTTGAAAACCTCAAAAATGTCCTTTTTCGTTTCAGCTTTCTTGTTGTTAACTAAACGGTTAGGAAATGAAGTAGAGGTGATAGGTTTGATGATTGGATCATTTTCTAAAATTTTCTGAGTTTGGTCATCATTTTGATCCACATCAGGAGTTACTTCCAACTCCTCTTCAATATCCTTTTACTTCAATTCAGGTTCCTTCAGTTCCTTATCGCTCCTTAACATCACAGCATTAGGGGGCTCATGTCAGAGGCAAGTTGGGAAACAGTACTCTCTATGTTACTCATCTTTGATTTGGTCTGTGAATTCTCAACCATAATTTGCTTCTGAGTCTACGCCAGGGTCTTAACAAGGTCTTTAAGAGACGATCCTTGATTATTTTGAAAAGGCTATTGTTGGTTTTGATAGAAACCAGGATGGGGATTATTTTGAGCTCTAGGTGGATTTTGAATGTTGTTGTTATTACTCCATCTAAAATTTGAACAGTTCCTCCATTATTGATCATCATTGTAATTTTACTTATTCTGTCTTTGATTTGGTGGGCCTGGGAATCCCTCCATATTACCTTGTTCCGCATGTAGAGTAGGATATGAATCAGTTGGATGAGTCATAGAATTCACAAGCTTTCATTAGTGCTGGAATTTTTTTGGTTGCCAACCGAGTAATCAAAGTTGTAAGGGTATTCAACTTTTTATCTGTACTAGAGTTTCCTCCACCATCTCTTTCCTCTCTAGAACTGAAGTCTTGTGAGTTTTAGGTTGATATTTCAATTAATTTTCTTACTTCAGCAGGTGTTTTATTTGTTAGGGTGGTACCATCACTAGAAGCATTTATTCTATGATGATCTTCTGGTAGCAACCCTTCATTAAAAATACTGAATTAGTAAATTTTCAGCAATGCTGTGGTGCAGACAGTGAAGATGGAAAATATTTTTCTAAAAATAACTTTTACATTTTAGCTCATGTTTTAATTGAATTAGAAGGCAGTTCATATAACTAATCCTTCGCATAACCTTGCAGGCTAAAAGAAAAAAAGGCATATAATTTAACAATCTCAACAGAGACACCATTCGTTCTATTAAACTTGCACACTACATGAAATTCTTTGATGTATCTGTTAGGATCTTCGCTAGTATGTCCACTAAAAACCGATAATTTATTTAAGAATCCAGAATTCGGTTTGAATGGATCATTGACTTCAAAAAAAAAACAATACAAAGAGGTTCGTTTTCAACTATCGGAGCTGAAAGTTCACGTTGAGTTTGACTCGCATTATTTTCTGCATTATTAACTACATTGTTATCTAAATTTTGAGGAATATTATCTGTATTTTCTGTCATATCTATATTTTTAAATTCTTAGGGGGAATAGCTACGTTCTTCGTTGATGTTTGAAAATAAAAATGAGGGAGTTGTTGTTTGATTAAGGGGAAAAGAGTGTCTAAATCTTCTAGATTCAAAGTCTTGAACAATATGTCATACCTTTTCACGCACTATTTTTTTCACTCCTCAATTTCATGCACTAGTGGAGAAGCAACTACCTAAATATTAAAAATAAATAAATAAAACAAAAAAAATATGAAATAAATAAATAACTAAAAATAAAAATTCACAAAAATAGAATAACACTAAACCAAAATTTAATTTAAATCATTACTTTTGACACTTATTAATCACTAAATCAAAAATTAATTTAGTTGTTATAGTATAGTGGTGAGTATTCTCTCCTGTCACGTGAGAGACCCGGATTCGATGTTCGGCATTGGCGTCAAAATTTTGATACGACTGTCGTCTGACGTATAAAAATAATATTAAGTTCACTCAATCTCACTATTGATTAATTAAATTAATGTAGTAGTGGTGATCCCATAGAGACGATTATTCAAATGATTTAAACTAATTGCAGTTCGACACCGGAGAGACCTTATAGTCCTCTAAGTGAAAACCAGTAAAGAATTTGTCCAATTCATGCCAAGCTGAGCCCGGGTGGAGGGCAATGAATGTGTCCGTCACGTCCTGTCCAGCTAGGACCAGCAACGGATATTCACCGGCAGGGTGGGAATCGACCCATGTCGAGACGTCATATATCTTGCCTTGGATCGAGATCCATACATTGTAGTGGGTTTTGAGCTCATCGGTCGATATGTATTTCTTGGTTGAGTCCAACATCGTGGAAATGGGTTCTCAAATTCTAGTCAATGGGTGCTCAAAAGTGGAAATTTCGGGTCGTTTTGGGCTGTTTGTGCTCGCTGTTGCGTTTGTTGTTCTTGTACAAGTAAATGAGTTGAGTTTACTTAAATAAGGAAGAATTTGGACTAGAAAATGGAGGGAAAATGTGACAGGATTAATTTGTGTAGTATGAATCAACGTAGATGACTAGGATTAATTAGTGACTACGATCCGAAGTTGAACTTTCCTGAAGCAACGTGGATGACTAGGATTACTATGACTAGGAATCCCTGAATCAAGGTAGACTCTCAAGCAGTGAAGATACTAATAATACTAGCATTCGTTTTTTATCATCGAGTGGAACTTTGACTAATATTGAATGCGAAAACATGCAACCAGAGATTAAATCTTTATACACAATTGAGTACCGGAGATAATAAAACAACACCCTCTCAGCGAGGATTTACGGAGAGAATGGGCTATGTCTAGATTCTAAATCCACTTGAGGAAAACGTGTACAAAACAATCCTTAAATACAGGGCACTTAGATTTAATGATTTAGCCAAAATAACGGCAGAAATGGTATACCAACCATTACCTAAGTTTAGATGATGGATCAAGCATGGACATAAATATCTCCCAACTCATTTTACAGCCGTTCGTCCACCTGCATCCAACACAGTCCCTTCATCCAAACAAGATTTGTACATCTGAGAACTATCACGACATCCGGTTTCATCTATTAGAATCTCGAATGCATCCATTACCTAAGAATCTCGAATGTTACCAGTGAAGCTGAATGGACTTACGAGAATGAAACCACCCACGAGCCGGAAATTTTAGCAGCAAATAAAACTGACCCAATATTCATACAAAACAAAGGCAAACTTCACTGTTAAGATTAGACAGCAAATGCAATTGATAACAAATGGAGTGACCCAAAATCTATTTATGCATCTATAATATTTTCGTCTATCTAATATGGATAACCTATTTTCAACACAACCCCTCACAAGAATCTCTTTTTCGGATTTGAAGTACAGAAATATATTTGGATGATGTAAAGTAGGCCATTAGGTGTATTGGGATTTGATACATTATTAAACTTATAGGGTTTCAACTCAATTGTAATTGACAATAAGTGAAGTGATTCGAAATCTATTTATGCATTTGTAATTAAAAAAAAAAAAAAAACACACAAACCGCAGAGGATCCGTCTTCTAACCGTACTGGATCCAGCAGTGGACTTCTATACCTACACTTGTATTGGGATCGAACACATAACTGTGACAAATGGGGACATGTCAGTAACAAAACTGAAGCTAGTAGCAAAAGGACTGTTAATCGAGAGCGACAATAAACATGAAAGGTTCCCCGAATCAGTGGTCGGTTTACCAGTGGCTGTGGAAAACCAAACTGAAGCACAAGCCGGAGCTTTTTCAGATTTATTCACATCCTGCACATCACCCCTTCCAAAGCCTATATTTACTGGACAATGAAACCACCACTACACTTGCAAGTAACAATTGTTCTACTTATTCTTCACGATGTTCAGTATACGAATAACTTTTACAGATAAGATACAATAATCAAGTGTATCGAACTAGATACAGATTGAATCACATGAGGCGTTAAATCAAGTCTGGAGCACAACCTCCACTTGATTGGAAATTACAAACAAGCATAGATTACAAATTAGATATCAAAATGAAGCCATTTATCATGATACTTTTTCATGGCCAGCGTTCTCCAATGAGAAACTAAGCATCAAACTCCCACAGGCGCAGGAGCAGCGCAGGAAAAAAAATTTAAAAAGAAAGAAGAAAAAAAACAGAACATGACTCACTTCTGTGGCAAAAGTGCACTACATTGTGCCATGATCTTCGACGCTCTAGTAATCGAATTTGTCATGAAGAAATTCTCAACTGCAGCTGTAAAAGGTGACTTGCTCAACACATGCTTGACCTCGGGCATAATCAAGGTGGAAAATGTAGCTGGTTCCCTCTCGTCCATGCTCACGAGATTTGGGGCGACGTTCCTGATACGAGCCCTGATGTCCACAAGGGAATCATAAGGTAGCCGGACTCCAGCAACCT
>JAOVYX010016451.1:0-24630 GCA_035668315.1 Drosera spatulata
TAGGGATTGTAGGACCCTAGCGGCAGTAATGCTACGTGGGTTTTCTAGAAAAAGATCGAAAAACTCGGGACGTTACAATATCGTTTAAATGTAATAAACGATCTGCATAACTTTCGCATTAATGATTATAACTAAACAGGTATTTAGGACTGTAAGCTATGAATTCGATTATTGTTCATAGATCCTTAACTACGGTACCCCTGAAACCCATTCGGTTTGTTTGGCATTGTCACGGACCGGGTTCGTGACGGCATAACGCTCGCGTGTCTTCCGGCAAGGAAAGTCGGGGGCGTTACACGAACAATCCCTTGATATCAAAGAAATCTCGATATGTTACGTTTCTAAAGATAGAAGTTTGGTATTGAGATCAAATCGAAATCTATGATGCATTTTGTGGCTCATGAAGTTGAGCTCAGTTCCAACGAGGATTTCGACCCTTGAAGTATGGATGACTGTAGACAAAGAAGTGATTCGCCAAAATGAAAAGCGATCCAAGTTGAGCTACAATCGCTCGAAAAGCGCAATGTGTTTAGGCCTATAGTCCGAACTCTAGAACACGTTAAACTTGTCAGTTACAAATGGGTACTCGTGCGTAAACGCAATGAAAAAAAAAAAAAAAAAGAAATTGTGAGATACAATACGCGACTCGTTACCCAAGGGTTCTCATAGATACCTGGATTCGAACAAACGTGTTTTTCTGTAATGGATGAGATTACGTTTTGTTTCTTGATTAGTATGATAGCCAAAGAAGGCTTGGATATGTATCTCAAGGAACGTTGTTATGGCATACCTATATGGCTCATTAGCGTTGATATTGGTGCCACGGCCTTTATTCGATTAAGTTACAACGCTTTGTATAAGGATTAAAACAATCCGGCTGAATGCGGTACAATCGACTTAGTAAATATCTACTACGAGGAAAGGTATGTGAATGATAGAGTTTGTCCATGTGTATTCATCAAAAAATCAACTAATGGTTTTACCATAGTTGTCGTATATATTGACGATTTGAACATAATCGATACGACCAATGAAATCACGGAAACCCATGATCACTTAAAGAAAGAGTTCGAGATGAAAGATCTCTACAAAACAAGGTTTTGCATTGATATACAGGTGGAGCACACATCAACAGGGATACTTATCCACAAGTCGAAATATAGGGATAAAGTCCATCCATGGAGCATACCCATGGTGGTCCGTTCCTTGATGTCAAGAAAGTTCCACTCTGGCCTAAGGAGGACGATGAACATTTTCTAGGCCTTGAGATGTCCTATCTTACTGCTATCGATACATTGATTTACCTAACCAAATGTACAAGATCGGACACTGCTTTCTCGGTCAACTTGTCGATAAGGTTTAACTCTACACCTACTCGTAGGCATTGGAATGGAATTAAACACATCATGTGCTATTTGCACGGGACGACAAATATGGGATTATTCTATTCTCGAGAGTTTAAATCTGATCTCATCGGGCACGTCGATGCTGGATACTTATCAGATCCACACAAGGTGTGGTCTCAAACGGGATAAGTATTCACATACAATGGCGCAACAATATTTTGAAAATCCACAATGCAAGATCTCATGGCCACTTTTTAACATCACTTGGAGATCATCACGGTACAAGAGACCAATAGAGAATCTGTATACCTCAGATCGGTGATCCAACATATCCAATAATCATGTGGAATCTTCGATATCGAAACACTGACAGTGATCCATAAAGACAATGTCGTTTGTGTTGCACAGTTTAAGGAAGATTTTATAGAGGGTGATAGAACGAAACACATCAATCCAAAGTACTTCTATACTCACGACTTTAAAGACGAAGGAGTCATCCGCATTCGATAGATCCAATTGTGCAATAACCTTTTTGATCTATTTACGAAGGCGTTTTCTAAATCTTCTTTTGAGTAGTTGAGGTACAAGATTGGTTTGTGGCGTCTCAACGAACTTCCGGGCAAAGGTGATGCGCACTTCAGGAGGAGACTGTACTATTTTTCCTACGATCAGATTTTTAACCCATTGGATTTTTTCTATCAAGGTTTTAACGAGGCAGTCGGTAGCACGTAATCGTTGCTCATATTCTCCAAGGGAAAATGTTATAATATAATATATATCGATAACCATAAGCAATGGGATAAGCAGGAATAATATTGCGTATACATAGCGCCAAGTAAATAAGGGCGAAATGTCAAAACTTGCGCAAGCTTTTACTTTGTTGTAAAGTATTCGTTGTATCGTGACGTATTTCAATATTAAGTAACCTACGAAGGCCCTCTATGAATAGACTATAGTCGTTGTATTATGAAATCATTTTTGAATAGAAATCAACGCTCTTTCTTATTTTCTCTCGTTCAAATCACATCTTTTATAACAAGTTATTTTTCTTTTTTTTGTTGCCAATGAAAAAATGATTAACGTGCTATTGTAGCAATGTTGGTTAAGAAGATTCTTATACTCCATCCATCCCATATTAAATATAACTCTTTTTTTTTTTTTGTCGTTTCAAAATATATGCAACATTTGTTTTATCTTTATTTGGAATTAAATTTACATTAAATTAGCTTTACCCGATGTTAGTGGGGGACATCTTGATAGTGTGCGGGGGATTAGTTGAGGTGCGCGCGAGCTGTCCTGGACACCCTCGTCATCCAAAAAAAAATTTATATTAAATTAAACATAATACTTCATCACGTCTCACTAACTTCTCTCACACTCTTTCACGCATTTTCACCTCAATCCTCGCCATCATAAAAACACATAATATAATGATCAAATTTAATCTTCATATAAAATTTGATAATGTATCAAATCATTTTAATTAAATCGATATCGAAGGAATATGAAAGAAAATCAAAACCAAACCAGGTCTAACACAATTTGTGTTCAATCATGCCGAGTTTACTTGTCCAAAACGGCTAACGAATATTAGATGAGCCGATCACGGGCACGTGCGCTGTCACTGCTCACCTATTCGCCGGTTCCAAAAAAACGATCCAAAACCACCATTCCCGGCGGCCCTGTTAAAACTCCCGCGGGGCCCTCTGATCATCTCCGTCGCCGGCCAGAGAGTTCGTAGCATTCGGTGTTAGCCTCACAGCTACACATCTCCTCATCCCAAATCCGTTCCTCTTCAGATCGTAGAATCGCAAACAACAATGTCGAAACCACCCAGGAGAATCGTCCAAAGCCTTCTCAAACTCCGATTCGATCTCGGGCCGACCCATTTCACTTCAAATCAGACACCTTCAGCGTCTCTGGTTCGTAGATTATCCGATTCTTCCATTTCGTCTTTCCAATCGCACAGAAACTTTGGTCTTCAGCGGCTGATCTCGAGACCCATTTCCTCGAATGGTAATTTTGGAGTGAAGTCTCATGGCTTGGGCTCGTTTTTGAGGGTTTCATGTAGGGATTTTTCATCATCTGGGTGCTTTAAACTTGATGGTGTGTCTAGAAGAATGGAGAGTGTTGGTGGTTTGCGTTTTGATCCATTTAGGGTTAGGCATTTTTCGATTCGGGCTTCTAATGTTGGAGGTAAGGTTAAAAGTGGAGCCGCTAAGGTTGTCGAGAAGCCGTTATCTGCAGTAACTTCTGCTTTTTCGCGGTATAAGGAGGCGGCTGGGTTGCAAATCGAGGGATTTTGGAAGAGGAACTACTTGTTTGTGGTTGGTGCAGGAGGGTTGGCTTTGTGCATTTTTCTGTGGAGAGTCATGTTCGGCATTGCCAACACTTTCGTTGGTTTATCTGAGGGGATGGCCAAGTATGGCTTCCTCGCCCTCTCTGCTTCCATGGTTGCTTTCGCTGTAAGCACTTTGCATATTGTTGTCATCTCTGCCATCTGATTTTTCATATTAGTTTCAGCATTCTGCTTCTCTTGTCTTGCGAGCTGGTCATATGAATCTACGAGACAATTTTGTGAGAGGTGATATTGTGTTGAATATTAGTGTTTCTCAGTAATGAAGTTTGACATGTTATACTCCAGGGATTTGATTGGACTGGTATTGTTTTTGTGGTAAGGTGCATTATTATTTAGTACTACTTGGTTACATTGTTGAAACGATACTGCAGCAGAGTTTTACTAGGCGGTTTATGAATTGAGAGAGGATGACATCCCTACATGCTGTATTGTCCTAAGCAGTCAGACCGAGTTGAAATTGGACCGCCGTCTAGGTCTATAAGCCATCAAACCCAAGGCCCCAAGGCTTTCAATAGAGATTTAAGGTGTTCGTTTATGTCTTGACTATGATTATGATCTTTCTTCATTCTTACTTTGGCTATGTACAGTAACTTGGTCCTTTACTAAGGAAAGAAAATTCTTATTCGAATTGTTTCACATTGTATTTAAAAGTTTAAAGACCTTAGCAGTCACTCCGGGGGAAGCAATGCTGGTGACAGAATAGTTCTTGAAAAATGTGGGAACTAGGAAACGGGGCTTGGTATGGAGAACAATTGTAGTATGTTATTTAAATCAAAATTGTAGTCTTCAATTGTCAAACGGTGACTTTTGTTTGTAGTAAACGTGAATTGTGATGGACGAGCTTGCAGTTTTTAGTACTTTGTTTGAAAATATCCTTGTGTCTTCTATATTGATTCTTATTACTTTTCAAATGCAAGTGGCTCCAAGTAAGGATTAAAGAGAAATATCTCTATTTTCTCTATAAGATCGATTGATGTAATCTCGTCAGATGCTCTATTTTGTTTATTTAATGCTGTTATATTTCAGGGTCTTTATGTTCGTTCAAGGTTTACAATCAACCCAGATAAAGTCTATAGAATGGCCATGAGGAAACTTAATACATCAGCAAGCATGCTTGAGGTTATGGGCGCACCTCTTACTGGCACTGACTTGAGGGCCTACATCATGTCAGGAGGTGGGCTTACCATGAACAGATTCAAGCCGAGGTTAAGGAGTAAACGTTGCTTCCTCATCTTTCCGATTGTAGGTTCAGAAAGGAGAGGTTTAGTAAGTGTTGAGGTGAAGAAGAAGCAAGGGAAGGTTTGCCTCTATTCTTCTTGTTCTATTGACTCGTGACAGTGGCTTTACTATATTCACATCTCTCATATAATGACTCCTAAATTGTGATTCATATGTTTCATGCTGTAATTTATTTGCAGTATTCTGAAAAACTCTGTAGAATCTAGGATGACCAGACCAACTTTTTGCACCTAGCAGCCTACTGGGCTTCTGAGTTATGGACACCCTTGTAGGTTGGAGTTGGACTATGTGGGGTTGCCCGCATTCCAATTTGGACTATTGTGAAATTTCTGATCTTTGTTTCCACATGAATTTAACCTGCATACTACCACCTGAAAATGCAAACTGTGTCACTCGCTATCATGTATGCATTTAGAAAGCATCTCCCACTCAATGCAAATTGTGCGACACATAATCTTGTAGCAATAAGGAAGCATTTTTCTTGATACAGATCCATTTATTTTGCATCTTTGGATTGTATAAATGTTTTTTTTTGTGCTTAATTTCATTTAAATTTTTTAGTTGTTTATCGTATATGAGACAGCATCTTAATGAACACTTTCCAGATTTATCTAAAATTTTGAGTTTGTACTGTGCTCGTGCTCAGTTTTATTTTTTCATCCCCTCCATTGGTGTACTATTTCTCATCTGTACCCTTCCATTTCCTTCGACAAACATCTTTTTCCATCTTTGTTCAGTACAGATGCTTCTTTTTGTGCTCAGGAAGATAATTACACACATCTAATTTTTTAAAATGCAGTCTATAGATGGATATCTGCATTTGACCTTCTCTAGATCAAACCAATACATATCATCGTACAAGTTTATCATTCATTACATGCTTAAGTGGCCATGCATTATAATAATCACTGCAGGTTTATTCTGAAGCTTTGGCATGGCTTGCATTGATATCTGCCTTATCCCCTTCCCCGATTCAAGTGATTAATTTATTTGGAGAAGTATCGAGGTCAATTGGAATATTCATGTATTTGTCCGTTGAACAAGCTTTCACATACCCTTCTGATTTTTTCGTTGCTCTTGATGTTATTTCTCAAATGGTTTTTTTTTTTAATACTGTGGAAAGCATGTATAGTGGAAACTCTTTTTAGACTCGCATCAAAACTACAATTTGCTTTAGTCCACATTTGTTCAACACATCAAATCCGACATAAAAAGTTTAATATCCTATGACTAATTGTTTTCTTTTAATTTCCTTTTACTCTTTGTCCATACTCCATACTTCATATTGAGATCCTCTAAATCTGGTAAGGCAGAGGTCTCCTACTGTCGATCATAATTTCTCCAAGCTGAGGACTTTGAGAACTTCATGGTCCTCCCCGGCTCCCCCTTGGCTACAGTGGAGAATTTTTGTGAATGGACAAGTGGAGGTGTTTTTGGCTGGGGTGGTGAGCTGTCTGGTTTTGTGAATACTAATATTATTTGAGCTTCTCTGAGGTTGCTTTTTTTTAATGGCTGCAGCATGATATGAAGCTACTGGCAGTTGATATTCCCATGGCCTCAGGACCTGACCAACGATTATTTCTGATCGGGGATGAAGAAGAGTACAGGATCGGTGGAGGCCTGATTGGCGAGCTAAGAGACCCTGTTGTCAGAGCAATGGCTGCAACCAAGGAGTTTGAGGAGCTTGATACGGTCGAGGAATATGAGGATGCTGAAAGAGAATTGCAGGAAGCTGAAAGAAAGCATCAGGAAGATTTGGCCAGGCTTGAAAGAGAAAAAGCTGAGTCATAGTTTTCTGCTGTTTGTTCTCTTTGTTTTTGGCGCGTTAGTTTTCATTTTCTTCTTCTATTTTTGTGATAAACAGGGAGTGGACATTTTTTCTTTTACCATACTTCGCTAGTGTTGAGCTGACTTATCAATGTGTCGCTCCATGCTTAGCCTTTCATCTTTCAGAAAGAAGCTCTCTTCAGGTTCGAAAGGAATGTCTGCTGGCGAGAGATTTAGGATGTCGCTTATAACCTTGATTTAACATGTCGGCTAGGGTTGATAGGAAGGGGTTTTAAAAAACATACTCCACATCGTTTAACGATTCTTTTTATTTATTTATTTTTTATTATTATTATTTTAACAAGGAACGAGTGTTATTTAACTTCTGTAACAGAAACTGCACTTCAAATCCAATTCTGATTGATACGTGGTTTTACTGCACTCAGCTTGCCAGGAACCATTAGATTTGAGATCCCTGCAGTTGAAGAGGGAACAACACGTCATCTGGACGGTTGGATCAAAGATCCAATGGTCCAGGTTTATTTGGTGATTTTGGCTTTGGTTTTGTCTATGGATTAATTTTTTTATGGGTATAATTTGTTATAGGGTTTTTTTTTTAAGTTTGGTATTTTTTTATTAGGGTTTTATTTTTTTCCCTGATTTTTTAAATACAAAAAAAAAAAAAAAAAAAAAAAAAAAAAAAACCAACAATATCAAACACCAACCGCAGAGGATTTGCATCTGGAACCATTATTATCAGCCATCTTCCTCTCTCCTCAAACAAACAAACATGCATGCAACATTGGCTATTCGGATCATACCTAACCGAACTTAGTAGGCAGGTAATGCAGGATGGGTAGAGAACTAAGATAGAGATGACTCTTGGCTACAATGTTGAGTTTTTCGAGACTCGATAGTGCATGGGAACAAAAACTGATCATCGATTAATCTATTATATATATATATATATATATACATAGAATCTTTTGTGGGACGTCAAGGCACATGGGATCCTAAAATATGGGACAATATCAATCTTTTCAAAAAACCTAACTAGTATAATTCTTTTATGAAACAAAAACAAAGACAATTATAACAAAACTAAAACATTTTTTTAAAATCAATAATAATTAATCGTAAGTTGATGACGAAGAAGAAGAAAGACGACGGTGAGAGGGAACCCTCAAACCCGACGAGAAATCCATCAGAAAACTTAGCTCCTCCTGTTGGAGGTAAACGAGGACGACCTTGTAAGGATGCGGGGAAGGATGCTCCTCCGGTTGGGGTCATGAAACTTAAAGAGAAAGGGATATGTAACATTCCTAAATTAAATATCTTAAGTTTTAGTAATCTTTTTAAAACTACATCATCTTTTGATCATTTAAAATGACTTAGTAAGACAAACAAAGAAGATAACCCTTAGTAACACTTTAACCAACGCTTACCATATAATATTAATGCACTCTATAAAACGTATTAATTAGGCTTATAGAGAAAACTTGTCTAAAACACACAAACAAACCTGATTTCAGGTTTGCTTTGCATGTAAAGGGATTGAACAAAGGTGACATGTGTCTTATGCATGTCTAAAACTCTAATACCCTATCAATATTCATTTCTACTTCAATTATAACCTGTAATCAGCCCTAAAACACCACAAAATCAGCCTTATAACCCACCAAAATATCTCCGACTCAAACTATAAATACTAGTTGTTGTCTCAAACATTTGAGCATAGAAACAAGCACTCTCTCTACCTTTAATCCCCACAAAATCCACCAAATTTTGAGCAAGAATATCACACCAAAATAACAAAGAAAAGAGCTCAAATTAAGGTTGGAAAGATGAATTGAGCCTTAGGGGATCAACTACAAGGGTTACAGAGGTGAAAAAATAGGAATCTTCTCTATTTAACACATTTTCCTCACCATCTTGTCCTTGATAATCTAAGTTATGAATTTTGCTCCTAAAACATCTCTTAACCCTTCTCTTACTACCAAATCAAACCAATTAACGAAGAAAAGGCACAAGAGGAAGGTGTTGGCTACTTTGAGGGAAGGAAGTATCCTAATTTCACATTCTACTATCAAGACCCGATCTCTCCAAACTCTTTTGTAAGTGAACTTTCATGGATTATATTTGTTTCTTCACTCTCAAAGACATGCATGAAAAGTTATGCAAAGATTTAAGTTTGCATGTGACATATTTGTGGAAAAATAGTGAAAAGACATGTCTTCCTTTTATAAGCCTCTTGTACTCTTCCACATATCTTCTTGTTAACCCATTTCATGCTTGTAACCATGTATTTCCTTGTTACTTAGAGCCTTAAGATTCTGATCTTGTGATAAATATAGTGAATTTTGGACATTAAAGGAGAGAAAACACTAATATTTGATGGAAAATAGTTGCTTGAGCAAGATTAGTGTAGGAAATGAGGTTGTTATGTGACAAGTTAGACTCAAGATTGAGACCTAAACATGATGATTTATTCTCATAAGTTTCTGAAATTTGATGAAAAAAGCTTAAAATTCCATGAAAAGAGTCATGAAAATGATAGAAAATGGCTTCTTGACTTAGTACGAGTAATGTCAAAGGCTTGCATATGTTTTTCGATGCTTTTTCATCTATGGGTTGGTTGTTATTCATGTTGAAAACTGTGTATAAGTTTCTGATTTTGATGAGAATCATGTGAATATGGGTCATTTTGGGTACTTCTTAGGATAATAGCATTGGTTTTTAGTTGTAATGGATAAATGGGAAGAAATAGGCTACAAATGAATGACAAAACACCGTATAACATAACAGATGTTTGTGTCTTGCCTTAAAATTATCATGTATAAAGAGATTATGTTGGAATCCTTGAACTCACTTTTCCTTGGTAATAAGTCAAGAGCTCGACACTCATCATCTCATAAAACCTTCCAGTGGTGTATGCTTTTATAGCTTTAAAACAAATGTCTGTGCACCTTATCTTGTGTTTTGACTTGAAACTTTCTTATGAGAAAGTATAACAATCCCTATAATGTTATGTCTTTCATATTGAGTCATGGCCTTTAAAAATAAGGGAATCCTATCCCTCTAACATATTAATTGATGACGGAACAACTCCACAAGATGAATTCCTTGTTGAGATATTATAACTCACGAGCTGCAATTCACAAATGCTTAGAAAACAAGGCAAAATTGATGAAAACTGTTGTATACTTAAGGGAAAATGAGCTATGATCAAAAAATACAAAGAATTATTTTGCAGATTTTCAGAATTCCATATGAGGTTTGGGCAATCGAGCTGTTTCTTGGATAATTTTGAAATCTAAAAACTCAATTTTTGTTGGTCCTGTTCCTTACTAAGTATTTGTGCTCACCTCCCTTGATTTCCCTACACCCAGGTGGATCAATTGACGGAGCAGCATGAACATTTTATTCAAGGAGGTCACAAACAAGAGCTAGCAACGCTAGTGATGTGAGTGTCGTACCTTGAACCTTTGAGTTCTCGTTTTTAAGTTAAGTTGATGAACTTGTTAAGATGTAATATTTTGAAAGTCTACTAGAACATCTTTTGCTCTGGAATGTGGTAAGTTTTAAATTACTCTTATACTTGTAATACATGCTTGTATGGAATTGCCCACTCCTTCTCCTGTTGCAAGTTATTATTCTAAGATCATGGGATGGTAAGTTACCAAAGGCAATTCCTTGAGTTAAAACCTTTAATAAGTTGGGTTGCTAAAGGATAACTGTTTCATTGCCTGAGTTACATTCTAGTCTCTCAAAAGGGGATTAATCTGCGAAGGATCAGTCGATTTCTCAGAAGATTGATAAAGATAATGATGGGGTTACGGATTCCAATCCTGTTTTAGGGACTATCGATTCTAGGTTTTCATCTCAAGGTTTGGATGGTGGATTGAGGAGTGATAGGAAACTTAGTTGGGCTGAAGCAATTGATCAGGGTCTGGGTAACCGTGTGAATCCTATCCAAGAGGATTTTTGTATCTCTTCAAACAGAGATGCTGGAAGCGGTGTTCGATTATCTTATCAATGCTGTGAGGATGAGGATATTATCATAAGTATATAGGAGGTTTTCGAAGACAGGAAAATATGGAGTAATGCCCTCATTGGTTATGTGTTTGGTCAAAAAGTTCCTTTCTCAATGATGGACCACTTTATTACTCAGATCTTGAAGGGGATTAGCAAACCTAAAGTTTTGTGCCATGACTCAAGGTTTTTCATATTTTTTAGTGTAAGAATCCGAAAAATTCCATAAAATTTAATTTCACGATAATTAACGTGAATAGTAAATTATCGTACGTTATAATTATTTTGTGGGGTTATAAGACTTGTTTGACGATATAATAGTAAAAAAAATACAAAATATGGATGAAATGCAATCTTAATACCCAAATATGGGGAAATACTATCTTAATATGGAAATACCGTATATATATGAAAATGACTTAAACCTAATATTGACACTTATTTTTTTTATGTCAATTTTTACTCCATCTAAATCAGATTATTATCCACTAATTAATCTAGTTATCGACTTATTTTTCACTTATCTATTTTATTCAATTTAGTTTTCTATAAATACAAGCTTTCTTCTAGGTGGCAAGACGAGTACAATGCTCAACATCACCTTATATTATTAATATGATGGTTTTTCACGAAGTACGAAGAAATTTGTTTAACTCCGTAACGTAAACCAACATTTACAAGGGAATTTATTAATATGTGAATCCTAATATGTTATATGAGCTGGAGACGCTGTTTTTTGACACATATAAAGGAAAAGTCGAGCGCATATATATGGAAAGCGGTGTAAGAAGCTAACATTTAAGTTTATTGTGTATGACGATGCGTATTATTATATCTTGAGTACAATAATATGCGTTGGAAACTTTGGTCCTAATCATTAATTGTATTTGACATAAAATATGTTCCGATGTACCTTATTACTTATTACTTACTATGTGTCGTGATAAGATGATGTATGTGTTCGTGTTATGTCTTGTTTGCCAGTATAAGAGGATGAGTGAGTGAAAGGAGTGTAAATCCATTATTTGTGGGATAATTCCGTGGTATAAAACATAAAGAGTGTTGTGTCTGTCGCATGTGTTATACAGTGACTTGATGGTGACATTTTTTCAATCGATCTTATGAGGTCATTTTGGTATGAGGGACACTCACTGCAAGAGACCCTGGGCTCCGGTTTGGCTGATCCCCTTTCGTGGATGTCTCTTTTTCTAAAACTAAATAAAACTTGATAAGTTGAAATTGAATAAGTTTCGCCAAGGGCACAATTATAACACCGAGGGTATCTATTAGCTGTTTTCATTGTGTTTTTGAGATGATAATTATGAATACTGGATTGGCATGATATTTCCAAAGTGGCGGAACAAAGGACTCAAGTGGTCATTTTCTTTTTCTTTTTTTTCCTTATCTTCTTCTCTTGTGTAACCTCTGGTAAGAGGACCGACATGTTATTGAGCTCTTACAGCTCACGGCAAGTATTTTTCTATGTCTTTCTTCTTCTCTTTGTTATAGGAGCAATACTTGGAGGAGAAGTGTGACCTAAGATTTGATGCTAGATATAACTTATGTGTGAAAGGTATTCTGATCTTAGAAAGAGATGTAAATTTTGTTACGACGGTGATATTATGAGTTATGATTCAGTGCATCAAAAGTTTCTAAACTAATTATGTATAAGTGAACTTGGCTTAATTCTTATGACTAAGTCAGGATGTATAGTTTTTGCCTAACTAAGGCGTTGGACCCAGCGCCAGTGACTCATATGTATCATTAATAAGTAATGAAAATTCGGGGCTTTACAGATTGGTATCAGAGCCATAGGTTTAGGATAAGAATTAAGTTGAATCATTTATGAATAAGTTAAAAACAATACCAATGCATGGAGTATAAGATGAGCATGTTAGCATGAGTTTTATTGTATTGAAATCATAGGTTGTTTGGTTAATTGGAATTAAAACCGCACTTGTGCAAATAAGACTAGGTAATAACAAAACCTTGATGTTTTGAGGATATGATTGGAATGATAAAAGCATTAAGATGTTCTAAAATGATATTGAGAGGATATATATCATGTGCTAAATATGCCAGTGGGAAATAGCATCGAGGTGTCTATTTGGGTTGTGGCTGTTGTATGAGCGTTTTGTTTACTATCAGTACTATGTGTGGTTTGGAATAGAACTTATGAGAAGACATTTCTATTATGGATCAGGATTGCAATATGTATTGAGAACAGTACAAGAGAAATGAGTCAAATGGGTTGAGTAAATAAGTGAGTTTTACTCTTTGAGACAAGTAATATCATGAGGATGGGAATACAAGTACATGATTTGATATATGTGAGCAATCTTGCTCAAATATGAGAAGTTAATACACTTGATGTTGGAAGGTTAAAATATAGATGTGACTTCTTTGTTGTCAAGAGAGTAGCAATACCTGCTTAGTGAGAATAGGTGCTAACATGGCTAGACATAGATGTTTCCAATATGATGTAGCACATAAATGTTCATAAATGAAGTGTGAAGAAAATATATAGCAATGTGAACTATGAAAACAGGAAGAGCATGAAAAAATACTTAATTGCTATTAACCTCAAAGAAATATAAACGAATTATAAACGGTTCGATTAAAGAGGGCGAATAGATATGCTGGATAATTGATATGCATTTGAACATTGAGAGTGAAATTTATCCATTACTAATAAATACATAAAGTTTGAGGTGGAGAATGGGGACATGTTGTACGTGTGGTGGACATGGTATCGGCATAAGATTGCCTGATGTTCACAAAATGAGATGGACAATAGACCTACAAGTTGAGGCAAAATGAGAATTATATGGTTTGCCTTCGTTATTTTGTAACGGCTTCGACTTTCCGGATTCTCGTGCCGAAAGACACGTGAGCATTATGCCGTCACAGACCCGATCCGTGACAAGGCCAAACAAATCGAATGGGTTTAGGGATATAGATGTCAAGGAAACTATAAATGAAAGCCACATTCATAACTTACAGTTTCGAATACCTGTTTAGTTACAGCATTGGTGCAGAAGTAATGCAGATCGATTATTACATTAAACAAAATAGATCCTCTGATGTGCTAATACATCCAAAAGTGTGTGATATCATCTATATGCATGCAAGCTCATTCTAAGAGCCTTCAGGTGTTGTTGGAGGCATACCTGCAATTGAAAAACATCACCGTGAGTTAATGAAGCTCAGCAACCTCATGTGTATGAATCCCAATTACAGGGAACTTCCGCTAACGGCTATGGCAACCGTCGAAAGTCCCTAAAATATTTTTATATATATAGGAAAATATGGGCGCCATATCAACCAGCATCATTTTACATTGCTTTATATGGCTTCGTATCGCTTTTAAGAGTCATTCCTTTCTTTTGTATTTATTTAGGGTTCATGACCTGACTCAAAAGCAGCGACAACTCCAAGGATATGACCGACTCGTAGTGCAGAGATAAGATGTCAATCGTTATCTGGCTACCCAATAGATTTTGTATATTCACACATGCGTACTCTGTGCGTCGTCTTGCACCTCTTGTGCGCATTCAATGTGGTATCGTTTGCCAGCGTTGAGATAATTTGGGAGGTAGAGAGCAACACGTGACCCCGCCACAATGGCGTACAAGCCGCTGCATGCATGCAAAGAGGATGGGGGAACCACCTATTAATTGATTACCTAATAGGTGCAAGGCACCATAACAGCAATATATATGTACATATTGTGCCCTCTATGAATATTACGAACGAATAACGTTAAAACGTTATAAACGTTGCACGATAGGGCCATTGACTTATTCCCATAAATAATAGATTATGATTCACGAGGTCATATTTTCGTATATGGGATAAATCTATCGATGTAAATAAATTATCGATGGAATAATATTATAAAATTTGGGTGAATAATAGACTGAACGAGACGTATCGTGGAACGGAATGTGGGATAAGTCCCACATGTACCTAATTCTACCACTCACCCACACTTTCTCCTACTCTTCCCGCCTCCTTTCTCCCCACCACTTCACTCACTCTTCCACCATCACCTCCCACTGCCGGCCACCATCCTCGCTAGCCAGCCTACACATCACAGTCGCAGCATGCTTGTATTATCTCTGGCTACCTCTCCGGCCATAGTCGTCGTCGTCGTCGTCGTCGTCGTCATCATCATCATCATCATCAACATCGCCTCATCAACCACGCTGCCACCACTAGGAGATCATCACCACGGAGCCACCATCTTCATCACCACATCAGCACCAGCAGCGGTAACAAGCCGAAGGAGGAGAATCACTTCAAGGAAATCAAACTCGTTCGAGGTAATCTCACTTGTCCGAGACGCCTCTTTTATTCGATCACACACGTCCTTTGCATCCGTGCGTGTTTTGGGATATGTTTTGATGTGTTTGATGTGTGAGAAATGGATTGAATGCATTTTGATGTCAAATGAAGGATCTGTGTGCATCGGAAGGGAGTTTTCTGGACGTTCTGGGCTGGAGAATAGTCGCGGCCGTGACTATCCTGGGTCGTCGCGCCTGCGACGGGGGAGTGTCGCGCCCGCCACGGGAAGTCATGCCCGCAACGGCCCTGAGTCGTGGCCGCGTTCCATTGAACAGTCAACACTCCAAGTGTTCTTGATTGGTAGAAAATGTGCTGACTTAGTCAATCGGTCCACAATCACCCAGATAGAGTTCATCCCTTTTGTCGTCATTGGAAGACCGACTATGAAATCCATCGAGATTGATTTACAGGTGGGAATTTTCAGGGGTTGTAGTAAACCTCCGGGTCGTTGATGCTTAATCTTTACTTGCTAACAAGTAATACATTTTGCCACAAACTCCGCAACTTTCCTTTTCATGTTCCCTCACCAGAAGCGTTTTCGTAAATCTTGATACATCTTATTGTCTCCTGGGTGAACAGAATAAGAGGTTTGATGAGTCTCCTCCACGATCTTTCTCTTCAAGGCATCGTCATTTGGCACACAGAGTCTATGAATAATATAATAATTATGACCCAATAATCACCTTTCTAAATAATTATTTATCTTGGGTTACACAATAATTATTGGTAGTGCAGAATATATGTGTTTACAATAGGTTTGTAAATAAGTGACGTGATGTGGGGGATCATGTGTTTCTGAAGGTTTCACCCACGAAGGGTGTTATGCAATTTGGAAAGAAGGGAAAGCTAAACCCTCGCTACGTAGGATCTTATGAGGTTCTAGAACGGGTCGGGGAAGTTGCATACAGGCTTGCACTATCAATTGACTTTTCAGGCGTGCATAACGTATTTCATGTATCACAACTGAGGAAATACATACCAGATCCAAGCCATGTCATTCAGCACGAGCCGATCATTCTAGAAGAGAATCTGACATACGAGGAGCAACCTCAGAAGATCTTAGATCGTCGTGAGAAGATCCTCAAAAACCGTACTATTTCACTGGTGAAAGTCCTCTGGGAGGAAGAGGAAACAGTGCGGAAGCAATACCCGTATGTATTTCCCAATAAGTCATCACTTGCCCATATTCAAATTAGTTTCGGGGACGAAACTTCCTAAAAGTTGGGGGTGATGTAATACCCGAGAATTTTGGGAGTGTTAAAATGAATATGACACGTTATAATTTTAAAATAAATCGTGCTTAAAGGTTATATATTTCAATCCAAGAAAATATTTGATTAATTAAATCAATATGACGATCGAATATTTGGAGTAATTAAATAATCGTTGCGACGATAAATATTACGAACGAATAACGTTATAACGTTAAAACGTTATAAACGTTGCACGATAGGGCCATTGACTTAATCTCATAAATAATGGATTATGATTCGGGAGGTCATATTTTCGTATATGGGATAAATCAATCGATGTAAATAAATTATCGATGGATTAATATTATGAAATTTGGGTGAATAATAGACCGAACGAGACGTATCGTGGGAAGGAATGTGGGATAATTCCTACATGTACCTAATTCTACCACTCACCCTCACTTTCTCCCATTCTTCCCGCCTCCTTTCTCCCCACCACTTCACTCACTCTTCCACCATCACCTCTCACTGCCAGCCACCATCCTCGCCAGCCAGCCTGCACATCACAGCCGCAGCACGCCTGCTTCATCTCCGACTACCTCTCCGGCCATAGTCGTCGTCGTTGTCGTCGTCATCATCATCATCATCGCGTCGTCAACCACGCAGCCACCACCAAGAGATCATCACCACGGAGCCACCATCTTCATCAGCACATCAACACCAGCAGCGGTAACAAGCCGAAGGACGAGAATCACTTCAAGGAAAACAAACGCGTTTGAGGTAACCTCACTCGTCCGAGACGCCTCTTTTATTCGATCACACACGTCCTTTGCATCCGTGCGTGTTTTGGGATATATTTTGATGTGTTTGATGTGTGAGGAATGGATTGAATGCGTTTTGATGTCAAATAAAGGATCTGTGTGCATCGCACGGGAGTTTTCTGGACGTTCTGGGCTGGAGAATAGTCGCGGCCGCTACCATCCTGGGTCGTGTCCACAACGAAGGAAAAAGTGGGGTATTTTGGCTGCACAGGGTGTCGCACCCGCGACAGGGAAGTGTCGTGCCCACGACGGCCTTCTGGCCAAGAATTTGTCAACTTCGTGCATCGAACCATAAATCTAAATGCATATTTGAGATATATAACCCATACGCATGGAAATATAATGTCAAACGTGCATATATGATCATGTTTGACATGTGTTGGGGTATCTGTGGATGAAATGAACTAGAATTCACCCTTATAATGTATATACTCTCACGGGAAATAAATGAAAGTGACCGCTAAACGATTAATAAAAAGGGAACGGGGGATGTGGAGCACAGTTACACTATCCATGTGAACTAATGAAAAGCAAACGAATAAAAAATATCGCCTCTTTGAACCGATACGGACGGCATTGACATCCGTTGTGGATCCGTTGGATCGTTGGTCATTTTCCTGGAGTTATTGAGAAGGTCGAACGTGGTGTCCTTTCTTCGATCCATTCCGATCATCTCTTTCTTTGAATAGCCTTGGTCGCTTGAGTTTGAGTCATTGCACTCCTGTGTTATCCTCCGAGTCATTGTCACGGGTGAGAACTAGCTAGGGAGCGATGGGCATCCCCCATCCTCTTTGCATCCATGCAGCGGCTTCTACGCCGTTGTGGCGGGGCCATGGGTTGCTCTCTACAGGGAGGTCCAAATTATCTCAATGTTGACAAACGATACCACATTGAATACGCACAAGAGATGCAAGGCAACGCACACAGTTGGCAGGTGCGAATATACAAAATCTATTAGGTAACCCGGCTGACGATTGACATCTTATCTCTGTACTCCGAGTCGGTCATATCCTTGGAGTTGTCGCTGCTTTTGAGTCGAGTCATGAACCCTAAATAAATGCAAAAGAAAGGAATGACTCTTAAAAGCGATACGAAGCCATATAAAGCAATGTAAAATGATGCCGGTTGATATGACGTCCATATTTTCCTATATTATATAAAAATATTTTAGGAACTTTCGACGGTCACCATAGCCGTTAGCGAAAGTTCGCTGTAATTGGGATTCATACACCTGAGGTTGCTGAGATTCATTAGCTCACAGTTATATTTTTCAATTGTAGGTATGCCCCCAACAGCACCTGAAGGCTCTTAGTGTGAGCTTGCCTGCATATACATGAATCCATATACTTCGGATATTATGACAGATCAGATGTTGAATCCATGTATTTCGGATATTATGACAGATCAGATGACTATATTGATTAATGTAATAAATGATCTACATTGATTCCGCTTTAATGTTGTAACTAAACAGATATTCGAAATTGTAAGCTATGACTGTGGCTACTGTTTATGGTTTCCTTGACATCTATACCCCTAAACCCATTCGGTTTGTTTGGCCTTGTCACGGACCGGGTCCGTGATGGCATAACGCCCATGTGTCATCCGGTACGGAAATCCGGGGGCATTACATATTTAGAACATCTCTATGGAATGAAATGCTTTGATATATGCCTAATGCTTAGCAAAGAAATAGCTTGTGGTTTGAGTTAGAGTTTCAAGACTCAGAATGGTTGTTAGTGATTTAGATCCATGGATATTAAGACGAGTTGTCTTCAACTTTCAGACTTACGAAAATAAATTAATTTTATGATCCAAAGACATGATAAATGAGTAGAAGCTCAATTGTTGGCACAAATGTGTTATATATGGAAGAAAACAGCTTGTAGCGAGCTCATTGAGATAAGGGATTACGTTTCTAAATGATATTATTTGTGATCCTTTGTAACACCCTAATTTTTCATAACATGTTAATACATAATAATACAAATGATGTCACTGCCATTGAGTCCAAACACCCCAGTTAGGAAAAAATCACTTAACCATTTAGGTATGGAAATAAATAAAATCAACTTAAACATAAACCAATAAAGTTATTTAATACAGCGGAAACTCCTCATGTATAACATATTTTTACTTGGTTCATGATTACAATACAGTAGATGCATATTAACACCATAACATATAGCACACCTGCCCGTCATCTCTGGTTCCTGAAAACATAGAGAAGAGAAAGACACAGAAAAACGATAACGGTCAGCTATATGAGCTCAATAACATGTTGGCCTCCTTACCATGGATTACACGAGAGAAGAAGGTAAGAAAAGAAAAAGGAAATGACCACTTAAGTCCTTTGTTCTGGCACTCTGAAATTATCATGTCAATCCAGCATTTACAATTATCATCTCAAAAACACAGTAAACACAGTAAACACAGACAATATATACCCTCGGTGTTATAATTGTGCCCTTGGCGTGACTTTTCAATTTCAACTTATCAAGTTTTATTCAACTTTAACAAAATAGACATGCGCGAAAGGGGATCAGCCAAACCGGAGCCCAGGGGCTCTTGCAGTGAGTTTCCCTCATACCAAAACGACCTCACAGGGTCAATAAAAAAATGTCAACACCAAGTCACTTTATAACACAAATAACAGACTTAACGCTCTTTGTGTTTTATACCACGGAGTTATCTCATCAATTATGGATTTACACTCTTTTTACTCACTCATCCTCTTTATATCAATAATCAAGGCATAACACAAACACACACATCAACTTATCATGGTACATAGCAGTTGCAGTCAGTATTTTACGTCAGTCACATTTAGTGACTACGTCCAAAGATTTCAATGCATATTATTATACTCACTGTATAATAATATGCATCACCACACAAAATAAATGTAAACGTTACCTTCTTACACCGCTTCTCATACACATGCGCTTGACGTTTCCTTAATATGTCAACAAGTAGCGTCTCCAGCTCCTACAACATATTAGGATTCATATATTTATATATTTCTTTGTGAATGTTTGTTCACGTTACGGAGTTAAACATATTTCTTCGTACTTCGTGAAAAACCATCATATTAATATTATGCGGTGATGTTGAGTTTTATGCAAGGCTTTGATATATATATTTTGATTGTCCATGACGATGATCGTGAACATTTAGAGTTGTGTTAGGGTTAAAACGATCATTCCTGATCTAAAAGGTTATGAGACGATATCCCGATCTCTAGAATAGGTGTCCTGGTCTCTAGAATGAGCTATTTTCATGTTGCTCCACCAGTAGTGGTTTAGCAGATCCTAGTACATCTTGTTACCTCCATGATGAACAGAGTAGAGGCTTTGGTGTGCTTACTCAAAAATTTTCCTCTTCAACATGTTAGGTATACAGAAACGATTCTGAAATCGTAGTGATCCATCCTCGTGAATCACAAATCCCGTTGCGGTATCCTTTCGAACCTCTTCCCTCCTTCTGTAGTGCAACATCGGTCTCTTGAACCTGTACTATCTCATCATGAAGAGTAGGAAGAGCTTGCATATCTACAAGTCTCCCACTAACTAACCTTGCTCGAACTTCACTTCGTAACTTGCCATCACCCCCTATCTCAATTGGGACATAAGACACGGAATGTCTGCAGCCCACAACATCTCCTGTTGACAACCCGATATATATCATACTAGGTTAAGATTTGATGCTGTGCCTTTCAAGAAAAGACTTGGCAACGAAAGAATGGGTAGCACCGGTGTCAAAAAGCACGAAAGCTGGACAAGAGAAAAAATAAGATTACCAATCACCGTAGCTCTGCTCTGCTGTATTTCCTGTGGGTTCATGTTGAACACTCTCCTTGGTGGTGTTTAGGTTGGTTCCCAGCTTGCCTTGGTGCTTATGTGCCCCACTGACCTATAGCTGCTGGTCCCTGAACTGTGTCTCTTGATATGTTTCCTTGTGGACAAAATCTTTTTCTGTGACGTTGTCCACCACATTTATAGCATGTCACAGGTACGGTACAGCAATCTGCCACAATTATAGCAAGTGACACCACTAGTGGAACGATTCTGATTACTCGCTCCACCTCTTTGAGATTGCCTCTGGTTGGACTGTTGACTATATTGTGGATTGTATGATTGTGTCCCCTGATTTTCTCCCCCTTATCCCATACTAGCAGTACTACCTGACGGCCTGCCTCGTTAATTAGGTCGAGGTCCATCAGATTGTTGAAATCTACCAGATTTGTTAGATCTTGCATCATCTCGCTTTCTTTTCTTTTCTGCAAAGAAAGCATCCTTCTCTACTAAAGATCGCTCCAAATTCACTACCTTATCATACATTTCTTGATATGTAACAGATGTGTGGGTTAATAAGTTTGTCTTGAGCCTCCAACTAAGGCCCTACAGAAACTTTCGTTTCTTTTCAGCTTCCGAGATGTAGAATGAAAGCACAAATCGTAGCAGCGTTGTGAACCTTGTTTCATATTCTATGACATTCATGTCAACTTGCTCTAAAGAAGAGAACGCCTCCCTCATCCGGTCCCTCAGAGACTCAGGATAGTAACTATCGCGAATCAGCTCTTTTAAATGTTCCCAGTCAAAGCTAGGAAGTTCACCTCGTTCCGCGACATTGGTTCACCAATTGTTAGCCTTACCCTTGAGGTGATATACCCCGAACCTGATCTTCAGTTTCTCGGGACACCCTACTGCCTTGTAGAGTTATCCTCATTCCAAAAAGACATCATAAGGTCGATGAAAGAATATCACCATCAAGTCACTTTATAACACAAATGACAGACACAACGCTCTTTATGTTTTATACCATGGAGTTATCTCACTAACTATGGACTTACACTCTTCTTGCTCACTCATCCTCTTTATATCAATTATCAAGGCATAACACAAACACACACATTATCTTATCATGACACATAGCAGTTGCAATCAATATTTTACGTCAGTCACATTTAGTGACTACGCCTAAAGATTTCAATGCATATTATTATACTCACGGTATAATAATGCGTATCGTCACACACAATAAATATTAACGTTACCTTGTTACACCGCTTTTCACACACACGTGCTCGACTTTGTCTTTATGTGTCAACAAGTAGCATCTTCAGCTCCTATAATATATTAGGATTCACATATTTAATACATTCCTTTGTGAATGTTTGTTCACGTTATGGAATTAAACATATTTCTTCGTAGTTCTTGAAAAACCGCCATTTTAATATTATGAGGTGATGTTGAGCTTTGTACAAGCCATTGATATATATTTTGATTGTCCATGATGATGATTTTATGTATTGAACATCATTAGAGGTATTTGTGAATATTTGGAGTTGTTTTGGGGTCAAAACGATCATTCGCGATCTAGAAGGTTCTGAGACGGCATCCAGACCTCTGGGACGGTCATCCTGAACTCTGAAACGGGTGTCCCGGCTTCTGAAACGAGCATCCCGGCCTCTGAAGCGAGCTTCCCGTCCTCCGAAATCGGTGTCTTATATTCTGTCCAATATGACCTTTGGACGTATTTAAATCTATAACTTATTGTATATAGCTCCAAAAAAAATCCGGTAAAATTCTACATAAACTAGACTTCATAAGCTTTCCAAAGAATCAAAGTTTTCTATCATAAATCATATCAATTATAACAGTTAATTAGTTCAAATTTATATTTTTTGTTAGTTCGGATAGTTTGACCCTATTTCACTAATTACCTCATAACTCTCTACATAGAACTCCAAATAATTAGTTATAAACTGCTCTGAAAACTAAACTTTCATACCTTTCCAATGATATGAGGTTTGTCTTATAAATCCTACTATATAATTCCATATCAAGTCACAAAGTCATCTCTGTAACCAGTTTTCTATAGGTTGATATATCTATATTTTTTTATGTATATCTTAAGATTCACAACTCCAAATCGTGATTTATTAACTTCATTAGAAACTAGACATGTGAGAATTTAACACCTATTAATATCAGACTTTTTCAAAGAGTGTATAATTTTTCATAAAATTTTTAATCAAGATGATCACCTTCTCTTATTAACGATGAAGAATTCTCGTCGTACTCGCCTTACCACCTAGCTTCTCGTCTTCTCCTCAAACTTCTCCTCCTTCTCTTCTCTTGCTTAACTCTAATGTTTCATGGTAAGGAGTGTTTTGTTCTGTATTTGTAAGAGATTCTCAAGAAGAAAAGAGCTTGTATTTATAGGAAACTAAATTAATTAAAATAATTTAAGTGGATAATTGGTGCCTAATTAATTTAATTTAGTTAGAGTAGAAATTGACATAAAGGAAAATAAGTCCCAAGATTAGGTTCAGGTCATTTTCATATAAATACGGTATTTTCGTATTAAGATCGTATTTTCTTGTATTTGTGTATTAGGATTGTATTTCATCCATATTTTATATTTTTTCCTGATTATATCGTCAAACAAGCCTTTTAATCCCGTAAAACAAATTATAACGTACGATAATTTACTATTCACGTTAATTATTATAAAACTGAATTCTACGAAATTTTTCGGGTCTTTACATCCTCGTTTTATAAGAAATCATATGGGGCTGGATATGATTGGGTTGAGAATAAAGGGCTAGATGTTAAACTTTTCTAATAGCTTTTTCTTTCTAATGTCTTAAAGGAATCAGCTCGTACAGATTAAGAGATTTTTTGCAAAATAAACATGCTGAGTTAGTTACTCCTCTTGGGCGAAATATTGAGCTGTATGACTTGATACTGATCTCTTAGGTGGAGAAATATACGCGTTGCATTCTCAAAGATGCAATGTGGATTTAAGATCCTTCACATTTCATGAAAACACTCCAACTGGGAGTTAAAAAGTTGCTTATAAGGTTTTGGAAAAAAAAAATTACTGGAAGAAACTATGTCCCTTCACTAAAAAAACAAGGACCATTTTACGACGGAAAATTTTCGTCGCAAAAGGCCAAAAATCCGTCGCTAAAATTGTTTAACGATAGATTAACGACATAAATAATCCGTCGCTATTAATATGGTCGCTAAACCGAAAATTAGCGACGGATCTATCGCTAAACCAAATATATAACGACGGAGTGACTTTTTCCGTCGTTAATTTTTTTTTCCATACTTACAAACTTAGCGACGGCATTTCCGTCGCTAAATTGTTTTAAAATTAGCGACGGAACCCGTCACTAAATGTCATTGTTAATTTGAAAAACTTGACAACGAATTTCGTCGCTAAATATCATTGTAAATTTTGATAACTTAACGACGGATTCCGTCGCTAAATGTCATTCCGGATTTAAAAAACTTAGCGACGGAATGCGTCGCTAAATGTCATTCCGGATTTAAAAATCTTAGCGACGGAATCCGTCGCTAAATGTCATTGTCGATTTGAAAAACTTAGCGACGGAATCCGTCGCTATTTGAGTTTAATTTTTTAAAAAATTAATCCGAATTTCAACGCGTACCAATACAAATACATGTACCTGGAACATCAAGAAACTCAGAAATATACAAACATCAATCAAA
>JAOVYX010016452.1:0-54244 GCA_035668315.1 Drosera spatulata
AGAGAACTCTGATGAATAGTGATTTCAATAACAGATCTTGCAATTTAAGATGTAGAATCAATTACCACAAATCAATAGGTATGATAAAGATTCCATAAGAATATATTTTATGATTTATATTGATTTTATTCCTAACCAACAAAAAAATATGTAATTTTTACACGATCACAATGTCTACAACTCATATCACTTTGATGATTTAGTAATATGGAGTGATGTTTTATCAAAGGAGACTAATTTTTAATTCTGATAAATATTCACGATACCTAAATGAAATTTATACATACACAAAAAGTATACAAATCCGGCACAACGTAAAGAAAAGTGGAGTACAGTTCTCTATATAATCATTAAATTTGTATAAACTTGACATGATGAAACCAGAGCCAGGCCTTTTCACTAATCAAAAACAAAACTTCTATCACCCAACAGCAATAAACCGAATCAGTTTCTTCTTCTCACACCCAAAAACCCCAACAAAACCCTTTTCTTGAGGTTACCCTTTTTGTGTTTTCTCTTCTTCCATCTCCTGTGCTGACATTGCATTTGCGTTTTTGTCTTCATTTTCTTGCAGGTTGTTGAAGAAGTGGTGATAAATGGCTTTGAGAATGGTAATTTCAAGAACCCATATTGATTTTGATCAAATTTGTCGATTCTTGAATGTAAAAGTTGAATACCCATGACAGAATTTGCTGTTTTGCGTGTAATGTTGCATGTTCTGTGTCTTGATTGATGGTGGTTGATGTTTGATTGTGTCTGCTGTTTTGGGGTTTGGTTAGTTTTGTTGGGTCTTTGATTTTGTTAGTACAATTTGAGTGAGATTTCTTTGGTAGGGTTCTGCATTGTGATTTCGGGTTTGGTTTATGCTCATTTGCTGTGTTGTTGAGCGTGTTTGTTCGTAGTTCTTGTTGTTTGTGAGTTAGGGTCCGATTTCATGGTGTAAGTGTTGTTCTTGGCGATGTATAATGAATATGGGATCATATTGAAAGTCATGCTCTACATTGTCTTATAGGTTGGTTAGATTGTTGGATTAGTATATGTGATTGCAGTTTCTGTTGTAGGCGTATTCTTTGCTAGTAGTTACTATTCGCGTCTCATGTGTATATCCTTGTTTTCATTCTGAAATTCAAGGAAAGAATCAGGAGTTGGCGGGAATCGAACTCAGAACTATAAATAAGACTCGATAACCTGCCATTAGACTCGATCTTTGACAGTCAAGACTATCAGATCTTTTGTTCAAGAAGCTTAGGTGTTTGACCCTTCTGGATTCCCTCGTTGTTGGCGCTGCTGTTTTAGTGTTCTTTCACTTTGATAACAATATAGAGGCCTTCGCAGCGGAATTATTACTGTCATGTCGAGTCTTGTGGTCCTCCTTAAAAGATATAAAATGGAAGAAGTTTCATCATTGATGAACTCGGAGAGTTGAATACTGATCTTCAAGCTGGTCTTTCTCTACAGGTGAGTGTTCCCTCAGGAATTCGTGCGGCTGATGAGAGCAAGAGCACGTTCTCAGAGCTGCAAAGGCTACAAATGCACCGCTACGTGGTATTCGAGATCAATGAGCAGAATTTAGAAGTTGTCGTGGAGAAGACAGGATGACCAGAAGAAAGTTATGATGATTTTACAGCTTCTTTGCCCGAAGAAGACTGTCACTTTGCAGTGTACGACTTCGAATTTGTGACCTCTGAGAACAACCAGAAGAGCAGGATCTTCTTCGTTGCATGGTTAGTTTCTGATTTTCTATCGGTCTAAACATAAACTGGCTGTCGAAATGATGCGAGCTGTTAGATTTTCATCTGTTTCATTTAAATGCCTTGTATCCTGCCTCAATCTGGTTTCATTATAGTCAAGCATTCATGTTTTTCATGTTACTGCTTCGCTTCTTTCTTTCTTTTTATGTTAAGGTTACAGTAAATCCTCCGTTGTCAGTAAAATGTTTTTTTTTTCTTTTTAGGCTGTGATTTGATGTTCAGTATAAGAATATGGGTGTAAATCACTATATGAAAAAACTTGAGATGCCGTGAACGTGTGAAGATATATAAGATCACCTAGATGGGTGTGCATCCCACTGTTTGTGTCCATGTTTTGCGCATCTGGTGATTTGTATAAAAGGCACGCTGTTTCTGTTATTTTCCTGTCATGCTAGATGTAAATTATCATCTGGTCCAATGGAGTTGAACTGAACTTTGAAGTGTATCTTCAATGAGTATTGTTAAGGTTCTTTACTATATATGATCTCGTCAAATGATTGTGTTTAATCCCTTGTGAGTTTACAAATGATACCGATTTTATTATGGAAACAGTGGGAATGCCGTTAACAACTTTCAAAAAGCCAGGTAATGTCGAAAGATCACAAGTTTCGCTTGCAAGAAGTTGCTCCACTGCTCTATGATGTAACGAAAACATTATAAATTTCTTCCAGGTGCTCATCCGTGGCTATTAATTATAAACATAAATAATAACAAGTACGCAAAATAAATGAGACAAAATTTTTTACGTGGAAACCCTTATGGGAAAAACCACGGACAGTCGCCGACTACAGAGAATCCAGTAGATATGTTGACGAAACCAGTTCTTGTATCAAAGTTTTGTCATTGTCTAAATCTCTTAGGAGTGGAGGGTAGTTAGGCTCGTTTGAAGCCTAAGTGCAGGTTGCTCGACGACAATGAAGTTGATTTGAGTCAAGATGAAGATTTGTTTCACATGTGTCTCAAATCATTCCCGCGTGACTCATTCTCCGCGTGGCCTTTTTCTTACGCGGTGTCCGCGTTCTTTTCCTCGCGTGCCTTTTGCGTATTGTGTCTGTGGTGACTTTGCTTGTATAAAAGGAAGGAGAAGTTGTGGATTTGAAGATAGACGCAAAGAAGGAGTTGGGCAGAGGAGAAGCAAAGGGAAAGTGGAGAGAAGTGTGAAAGTGCAGAGAGAGGGGGCAGAGGAGAAGAAAGGGGATAAGGAGTGCAATCCACGTACACATATAAAAACATATGGAGGGTTTAAGGGATTTGTTTTAGAGATTATTATCTCTATTCCTTATTGTGAGATTCCTGATATTTTGGATGTAGCTCCTTTTGTATTTCCTCATTTCACTAGTGGATTCTTCGTCGTCGATGACCGTCCGTGGTTTTTCCCGTAAGGGTTTCCACGTAAAAATCTATGTCTCATTAATTTGCACACTTGTTATTGTTTGTGTTTATAATTAACAGAGTTGTTCGTAACAAGGACGAAGATTCATTCCAAGGTGCTGTATGCCGCTTCCAAGGACAGATTCAGGAGGGAGCTCAAAGGCATTCATTACGATATTCAGGCAACCAATCCTACTGAATTGGATCTCCAAGTGCTCAGACAGCGTGCTACCTGATAGGATCAATGGACTTCAAGCTTCGGCATTGCTCAAAGGAAGCACTTGGTCGATGTTTTGCTAGATGAAACACTTACTGAACATGTCTAACACTCGCATAGGATGCTAGTTTCATATACGTAGATGTATAGAGGGTATCGTCGAAGCATTCGTCATTGTATAGATCCCTGTTGACATGATGTTGCACAGGTGATGCAGTTTTGGTTGTCGGTATCAGCTAGGTAAGAGATGTTTTGCTAGATGAAACACTTACTGAACATGTCTAACGCTCGCGTAGGATGCTAGTTTCATATACGTAGATGTATAGAGGGTACCGTCAAGCATTCATGATTGTATAGATCTCTGTTGATATGATTTTCCACAGTTAATGCAGTTTTGGTTGTCTGTATCGGCTAGGTAAGTGATGTAACTGCACGTTTTGATTATCCTGAAGTAGAACGTCTTCACGCCTTGTATGTTTTTCTTCGAGGCTATTGACACGATGGCAATGTAAATGATGCAATTAACTCATGGTCATTGCGTCGTGACTGTCGAGTGGCTTTTCGTGTACGACAATCAATTCTCAAAGTTCTTGACAAGTGATTTTCTTCGTGTGAAATTTGTATTTCGTTGTAGATATGGGTAAGGCGTCATCGTGTTATGGGATGAGCATAAGACAAAGAAGTTGAACAAGAAAGAATAATACACCTTTGACATTGCTCTATATATTATGGGTAGAGTCTACAAACAATGTCATCAACCACGAGGAAGATAATCAAAGCATGAACGAATATTCATCCTAAGCGGTCGGGAGATTTCATAATACGGTCAAGTCAACAACTAGTTTTCACTCTTGCAATAGATAGATATTAGTCGATCTTATAGGCAAGACACTTAAATTCGTAAAATAGGATCGATATTAGTTGATCTTATAGTCTAGGACATTTTAGTTTACGAAACAGCTTCGATGATCTAGCGGTCTCACTAAACAATGAAGATTCCATGATCGAAGATGATAGCTATCTCTCTTCAATTTGAATCTGCTAGGTTGGTATTTGTTAGTTTAGTAAGTAATATCTCAATTTTAATTCCTGGGATGCGTCTCCTTTCGTTGGGATGAAAAATGACTTGCTTAACTCAGCGGTTAAAGTATTGTTTTCATACGACAAGAGCCATTGGTTCAAATCCAATAATAGGTAGTAGTAATAGGTATAACTTATTAGATATGAAAGTCAATGAATGACTATCTAATAAGTTATACTTATGATCAAGGTCTCCTTAAAGCTATCGTCGTCAAGATTTAATCGATGACGCACACAAGCTAGTCCTGAAATACCCGGAGCAGCCATCGACTCGCAACATTATATTGCGTACCCAGTTTCATATATATCTAAACTTTCAGAAAATAAGAATGATATGACTTTCAAATTCATTGCATTCATGTTTAGAAGATAGCTCGATTTTCGTCAGCAAAGTAACAGTACAGCAGCAGATAGCTAGTAATTGTGAAAAGTACTGGAATTTTCTATGATTTGAATAAGCACTAAAAGAGAAACAAAATACTTTTAGACAAGCTTTAGAATGCCAGAAATCAAGAGGATGCAAAAGCAGATCAGCAACAGACAACGGTGCCTTTATTCCTATATAAATGTTGCACTCTCTTATCTGCTGCTGTTGCAATCTGCAAGACAAAAGTTCCCTACAGGAAATGAAGGTATGACGTGAGTAGAAACGATTAGACTGGGACGGTCCGGTGGTCGTACTGTCCCATCTCCTCCCCATCGTCTTCGTTTTCACCGGACATTTCCTCGAGAGACTTGCCGTTTGATTCGGGCACTAGCAATGTGAAGAAGAATCCCAGGACACAGATACCACCCAGGATCATGAGCGAGTTCCTGACTCCAATACCGTGAGGGTAGCCAGTGTCGGTTGTACCATGTTGGTTCTGAGCCAAGTACAGGAACCCGAATGCGCCCACGATAGCTCCTGCCTTCCCTGATGCTGCTGATATGCCGTGGCAAGTAGACCTCAGACGAGCTGGGAAAATCTCTGCAGGCACCACGAATGTTGTGGCGTTGGGGCCAAAGTTGGCGAAGAAAAAAGTCAGGGCGTACATCACGATGAATCCAATCCGGTTGTCAGGATGAGTCCAGTGGCTGTAAGGGATCGCCAAACCGAACATGAAGACAGCCATCATTGCGAAGCCCATGAGCTGGATCTTGAACCGTCCAATGATATCAATGAATGCCACAGTGAACCAGTATCCGGGAACCGTACCACAGAGACTGATCAAGGTTTGAGCCCTAGCCACCTTGAAGAGCTCCCCGAGAGCGCTCATGGATTTTGCCGCAGGAATCCATCCAACGGCGCTGAAGATGTCTTTCTGGAAGAGGTTCTGGCTGTAGAAAGCAATGTCGAGGAGGAACCAGGTGGTCATGGTTCCGAGCAAGTGAAGCCCGTGTCGCTTGGCGAACTCCTTGGAAAAGAGGCCGAATTCATTGCGTGGTTGGCTTGTTATCTCATCCACTTTCTCTTGCTCATCTGCAATCTCGACTTGTAGCACTTTGGCCATATCATTGGCTGCCTGTTTCGCGTTCTTGGCAACCAGAGCAGTATAACGGGCAGTTTCGGGCATCTTCATCCTGGAATAATAGGTGAGAATTGCAGGAACAGAACCAAACATCAAGATGATCCTCCATACAAAATCAGCCTCGGGGACAAGAGACGCTGCGGGGTTCTCTTCAAATGATGGGGCTGGATACTTGGCCTTGAATGTGGAACCAACGATAAGAGCAATGATCCCGCCCGTCAAGTTCCCGAAACCCTGCATGGCGAACACTGCAGCAATGAACGCACCACGAGTCTTTTTATTTGCATACTCCGACATAATGGTGGCAGAAAGGGGGTAGTCGCCACCAATACCGAACCCAAGCCAGAACCTGAAGAAGCAAAGGGTCGCCATAACCCCTTTTGCTTCATGACCAAAGGACAGGCCAGAGGCAATGGAGCAGACAATCATGAGCATGAGGGTCATCCCGTAAACACGCTTCCTTCCCATCTTGTCACCGAGCCACCCAAAGAAGAGTTGTCCGGCGAGGGTGCCGCAGAAGGCGACACCATTGACAGACGCAGCCACATTTGGAGGCAAAGAGCCAGGCTTCCCAGAGCTGATATCGGTGTAGTATATCCGACCAAGCAGCTTCGTCACAAGGGAGATGCTGAAGAGATCGTATGCATCTGTGAAGAATCCCATACCAGCGATGATGATTGCCGTGAAATGGTACCATTGTGTCTTGGCCACATCAAGTGCATTGAGCACCTGGAGTTGATCCCCAGCCATTTCTTGTTATCCCTTTTGCTCGATGCTAGCTAGCTGTTTTCGACAAAAACTCTAACCTGAAACAAGATCATAGACTATATCAGCATTCAGCAGACAAAATATATCATGTCACCAGCATTATCTGTATAAATGTTAGCCTGGAGCAACGATCTAATTATATGCTTCAAGCTTATTCTACGGATTAGTACTTACATTATCACAAAAGAACAAGTCCAAACCACTTCACTTATTGGTTCGAAACATAGATTTCACATGTGACAGAACAAAAACCAATCACAGATGGGAACTGTTTGCGGGTAGTAGGTAAAGACAATTGAACCTGGACCAAAAGTTGACAAAATATTCGAAGACAAAACCATGAACAATAATTTGGCCAGTAAGACAAGTTTATGCATCGTATTCAAGCCAAGCAGAGACCATACCATCTCTATCTTTCTTTATTCAAAGTAATCTTTGATTAGGCAAGAAAAAGCAACCAATTTTCAACGAACCGGTCCATGCGGCGATAAAGGTCGGTCCAAAAGTTTGGATGAAAAACGACGTCGACGTGATAATGTAACTAGCAAATTGCACTCACAACCTCATATATGAATATGATAAACAGTCATATGGACGTAATCAACCCACATGGTTCGACCTCTCCTTGATCGACCTCGACCCCGACACACATAGTAGGTCGTTTAACCTATCTAATAGACACGGCACATGTTACAAAAGATTGTCACGAGCCGAAACTTCTAAGGTTTGGTATGGAAAAGACAAAAGCACTTTGTGACAAAGAAGCAAAGTGTCAACGGATTAGTGGTCAAGTGGGTTAGCCAAAAAGGCTTGATTGACAGATTCACTATTGGCAGAGGTAACATGGCAAATATCAAAGACAAAAGACAACTTACACAAGCATCATCCACTTTACAATATTGCCCACTTAAGATCTATGCTTATAAAAAGTTTCATATGAAGAAGAGTTTGTGAATCAATTTGACCGTTTAACATGTCTCAACAAACAACAGTGAAATATTAGTGATGGATAATAAAGTATATGCAGAAGTTTCAACGGATTGAAACATTCAAATTTGGGATATTGGGATGCATGAAGGTCCAAAGATCAGATTCAAAACATGGGGACCCTTTTTTTACCAAGACATCACACGATTTGAAATTGGATTGCATCCCTACAGGCTACATCAATTAAATTCAAGCATGGGCATTATTTTGTTGGCTTGGAATTCAATGATCAAATTTCCAACACTATTCCAACCTATGCTTCAAATTTTCATATAACAATTAATTAGTAGTCCAAAGCTGTAATTATTTTCCATTGCTATTAGGGTGGATATTAGGTAATTGATTATTTGTTTGAAATATGAGGTAAACAATAAAAACCAAGATGAAAAACACCCTTTTTTGAATAGTTGAAAAAGACATTTTCGTTTTAGTCATGCTTTTTTGTGACAACGATTTCTAACCAGATAACGTTTTCTATGAGAAACATAAACCACGAATCTAGAAATCTAAATTAACGATACCAAATAAACCATTATTGATTTCAGATATCAAATGAGACTGAAACTAGTTAAGCTAGAGATAGAAGTCAAATCTGCATATTCAAATTAATATTGGATCTCATTAATTATACACATGAAAGCCGATCTCGAAAGTATGAATACTTCCATGATCAAAAAATGATCTTATTAAAAAAAATTAACCATTAAAGCAGCTGTTTGTTTCTGTTTTTTTTAGTATAACGATTAAAGCAGCTTTTGAAAACAGGGGGGAAAAAAACTCAGAGATTTATTACATCTGCATTTTCCTCGGTCTCTCTCTCTCTGTTTCAGCTCTATAGCTCTCTGGTTTTGATTTCATACTAAGTGTTATTATTCCTACTTTATTATTTATTTATTTTTTCTTGTTCGCTGTGCGTTTGATTCAATTCGCCAATATTATACCCGCAACATACGCTGAAAGATACTCCGTGATGTAAAACAGAAGAAATTAACATGTGATGTAACACTAACCAGTCAACATGAATCTAATATTGATATTAACTTATACTAACAAGTGGTACAGATATCTTAATCACCACATAATCAAGTTCTTTAGTCCAGATCAAACAGACACGTTATTCCCTAACAACATTACTAGAACAATTCCAATATAATAATTTACACAATCGACCAAGACGCGACACAGATCAAACCTCGAGTCACTTCAACCATGTACGGAGTATTATAATGAAAAGAAATCAACAAATCACATATGCTAACACACAGCAACACAAATCACAACAAAATCATCAAATCATGCATGAGAAATTGATAATCAAACAAATGCAACCGAAAATCGACGAAACAGAGCATCGAAATCAATCCGCTCACCTTAATCGTTCTTCTCCGATCGAATGAACTCGAAAACAAGAAATCGCACCGCCGCCGATGAATCGTACAAGTTGGTTCTGTCTCGAATTTGTGGAATGAATGGATTTGAGAGGACTTGAGAGAGGAGGGGGGAGAGAGGGGAGAATGTGAGGGAGAAGTGGGAGCAGAAGAGTTGGTTTTATAAAGAGAGAATGGAATGGGAAGTGGAAAGATAGGCAGACTAGGGTGCGGCACGAGCAAGAAGAACAATGTAAACTCATGTGAACTTTATTGGGAAAGATGAAATTGAAATATCTGAGTAGTATATTCTATAGAATAATTGGTATTTCCGGAAAGGTTTCTTGTAATTTTGGAATTAAAAATCACGGGATTTTGTTCGATTTGATGAATGCATGCAAGAATTTTGGTGCGTAAATCTTTAAAAAAATTGTTTCATAGAAGAATGATGTTGATTTTATATCTTTTTAATTTTGACAATTGAAACTAAATAAACATAAAAATTTATTAGTCAATCAACACGTGTAATAATGTACGAAAAAATAAAGATAAAAAACGTATTGATTGTATTATTAAAAAAAGATATGAAAATATTTTAATTCAAACAGTATATATATTAGTGATAAGATAAGATAAGATGAGATATTATTATTTTGTTTATTAAATATTTGTAATTGATATATTTGGAATTTTTTTTAAATATTTATCCTTTTTATTAAATTTAATCTTTCAATTAAGAAATATCGAATGACGAATAAATTTCTGTGAATTAATTTTTTTAAAATTGAATTATAATTTATATTTTTATTATACTTAATCATTTTTTAATTTCAAATGAAAAATTAAAGGATAAATAATAAAAAATCTTAACTGAAAATAAAATCACGTTTATTGACTTAATATATAATATAGATAAATTTTTAAATGTGTACAACAATATTTCGATCATCGTGTTCTGATAAGGTATGTCATTTTATCACTGCTATGGTAATTTTATTATCCTGACAGATAACAGCGCTCGGTGTCATATTCTCTGTTTTTTGTCTTTTCCCCGACCCGATTGCAGTGAAATTGCTCTCTTGGACTTTGATTTTGTTTTTCCCCTTTTCGGATAATGAAAAGCAACGCTTCTCAGTGGTCTCTTCTTTGCTTTAAACATCCAAAATTGCTTGTTAGTAGTAGTTCATGATTTAACTAATGTGGGCATGAAATTTACTGTGTATCCAGTACTCTATCTCCTAGACCTTGTTTGAAGCATGTGTCTAGATGTGCAGTCTATCAACAAAGTGAATTAACAGACACCATGACATCTGATCATAATTGTGTCGATTTTAAATCAATAATCTTAAGTTATAACACAACAAAAGAAGAAATTCACTTGATTATTGTATTTATTTTCTCTTATTTAATTCATAAAGAAATTTAAATATGTATGATGGAGTGATGACATAAAACGCACATCTGCGAGATTTTGATTCAAACACAAAATCTACTCTAATTAGATATAAAAAATCGAACACTGAACTTTTCAAATAATTTCCATATACTCTACGAAAACGTGTGAATAGCTGATGGCTCAGTGTTCTATGGTCAGAAAATTAAATTAGCAGAGCATCTAGCTGACTACGATGAAAGCATATTCTCTAGTTCTTCGGCGAGTTCCCTGCGTAATTTGCCTTGCCTCTTGGACTCAAATTTGTTCTTTTTTTCTTTCTTTTTTTTTCATTTTCTTATAACAACAATAAATGAAGTTACTTATGAACTCGTGACAGGTCAACGCTCAAAGTTTAAAAATTCTCTGTTTTCAATGATGAGCACAAGCTTCGTCGATCACCGCCGCGCGCCTCTGTTTGTGCTATGCGATAGCGTGTTGATTTCCTTGTTGACATCATACTTTGCCAATAATTTTCCGTCCATATTATCTGAGCAAACGTATACTTATTATTATTATTGACTATTCAATTTTATTCATATCTTAACGTTTATGTGACGTGATTCTATTGAACTATGACCGATAAATAAAAGATAATTTTAGAGTTGATTTGATCTAATGAGGATTAGAACTTCGAGTGATGGTTTAAATGTCATGTTTAAGGGACGAATTACTTGATCTTTGTTGATAACCTTGTGAAATTTTGATTGCATATATTGTGTTTCATGACAGAGGTACAAGTAATTGACATTCCTTTATGGCAATGGTAGACTGGAACCGAAGGCCAAAAAGGTCTAAAACATAAAAGTTTCTTTTGCAATGGATATTGACTCACAGGGAATGTTCTCATAAAATTTTAGATATAGGTTACCCAAAAAAAGAAAATTCATTCACATTTTTCATCATAATGTACTTATTTGTACTGAATGTGGAGTATTTGTGCCCATACTGAATGTAACAGCTAGTGTATATCACTTAAACCGAAAAGCGAAACAAAAATTTGAAACGACGACATAACATGCTATTATGTTATATATTGGACTTTGGAGTGAATCATGATGATTGTATACCATGCTAGGTCATAATACAATTCATCGTCACTCACGTGATATATCTTAAACACTCGAGTCAGCCTATCCTTAAGAAGTATTTAGTTGACATAATTGAGTAGGAATCTTATTGTTCTTTGTGCCAAACTTTTTTTTAAAAATCGATTGGTTAATTTAGAGTAACTCGGCAATCATGCATTGTCATAGTCTGCTAATCACGACTCCACAAAGTTTAAGATTTCATGTGTCTTATTGTATAGAAAGTACATGAAACCTTTGACTTTATGGTCAAAGAATTAATTGAAAAAATAGTTACAAAATTTGACCAATAGGATTACAAACCGAAACCGTGTTCCCCTTTAGGGGCTTGAAGTTGAACGTTTGACCATTTGACCAAAAAAAGATGTTTGGCTGATCATAATGCTGCGGTGATGTGGATAATGTTTTGGCAAACAATAACATTCTGATATAGACTTTAGTTTTTCTAAGAAAAACATGATTCTATGAAATGTGCCTAACTCATCTACTATTCACACTTTCAATCAAGTAGACGTACGGATGTGTCCTCTTTACTTTTGTATGATATAACGTATTTTTTCCGTTTCATAATATTTATATCATTTAGATTTTATATGTATGTCGATTTAAAATTTAACACGCATACAGCGACGATCAAAAATAATTTATATGAATTTATTGTTAAACATCGTGATTATGTAAGTTACGTATTTCAACTTAATGCATGTTAAACAGCGACCATCATATTTAAATTGACATAAAAAAAATTATATTCATATATATAAAATAATACAAAATACGTATATATTGTAAATATTATGAAACATAGGGAATATCAATTATGGTATACTAGTATTCTTTTTTGTAAGTAAAAAAAAAATTTCATTCATTCCAAAACTTTTACAACAACACATAATTTGAGATTTAATTAAATATGATCATATATTATTAAGATAAAATTATCGTGAAATATTAATGATGGATTAAATTATAAATTTTTATTTTAAGTCAAATTAATATTTTTTTGACATGATTAAGAATAAGAACGAACATTTCGAAGCACGTCCCGTTGCAGAAATTATGGGATGGAGGGACTATATCATAATTAGTACAATATATCTGTTCAGATGATATACTGCTATTACTTCCGTCCCAAAATATAGTGAACAGTTAGACTCGACATATGGATTTATGTGTGTGTTGAATTTTTATGGGATTTGGTGAAGAAAAAGTATTTTTTTAATGATAGTGGAAAGTAAGTGGAGTTTAAGAGAGAGAATGAGAGATGATGGGTCTATTATAACAAATGATAATTTATTTTGATATTTTTTATATAAAAAAATTATTAAATATAATATATTGACTATATTTTTGGACGATTCAAATAAAAAAATATGATATATAATATGGGACGAAGAGAATAATATTTAAACATTTTTTATCTGTTCAAATTTCTCATTATAAGCGTTGATGGCTTGATGCTGTCTCGAATCGAAAACATATTGTAAGAAATTACCCCTATAAGTTCATCTATGAAACTATATGCCATTCAAAAAAAAACAAAAAAACAAAAAACTAAGAAAAAAAACAAAACAAAAAGAACAAAAAAAAAAGAAGAAAGAAAGAAAGAAACCATATGCCTGATCATGCAAGTGACGATGCCAGCAACCAAGATCAAATGGGTAATTACGAGTATTTGGTGATATCATTAGCAAATAAGAGAGACGACTTTTATTTATTAATTGGTCCCTGAAATTAGTTATATATGTCAAAATAAATCCGTTAGTGATTGAGGAGAGATTGATGATTATAGAGTATGGATCAATCAATAAATATATAGGACGGAAGGAGTAATATTTTGCTTCCATGAGTTTTATTGCCAGATACGTACGGAACTTCTTTCGTATACTGATTAGGATGCATTATAGGTTAACCTTCACAAAATATTCACTTATTAGGGAAAGAATATGCTTTATTTTCAAAATAATATCCACATCTGATTTTTGTAGTTATAAAAATATCTCCGATTATGAGCTCGCTCACGAGTCGCGTATTTATTTTCATCTATATAGACATGTTTCATATTCTTTCTCGTCTCTAAATTTTTGTAATTTTTTGTCTAATCGGTCCGTCCCAAATTTCTTATAACGTTTTTATATTGAAATGTATTATGTGATTAGGAATTAAAATAAATGAAAAGAAAAATTTTATGAGATTGAAAATCATAATTAGAAAAGAAATAAAATGAATCTAAATTTATGTGTATAAAATGAATGTTATAAAATTATGGAAGGAAGAGAGTATCTTTTTAGTCAACTTATAAGATACTTAACGAGCCAATTAAGAATAATCAACTAGGTAAGGAGGAACTTATTTGAGAATGTAATATTTTCTGAAATCCACTAGTTAAGCACAATGGTCCAATGTCTTCTAGGCCATTGAATCTAGCAAACCACGCCATACGTAAATGACAACAAGGAGTCAAGTATTAATATTAATGACGAGTTTATTCTATTAAGATAATTATGACTTTATTTGACCAAGATCGAGCTCGTGTACGGAGAGGTATAATGTACCCCTATCAAGAAACCCCTATGAGGTGATTATTAGGACAAAAAATAGTGTTGGTGTATTTTGCGACCAAGAGAACATAATGTTAAGAGATCAAAAGAGGTTATTCACTGATAAACAACATCTCCTTTTAATCGAAAGTTGAGAGTTTAGACATATTTCGAGAATATCAAAATATAATCAAAAATAAAATTACACATTTATTCTGTCGTATATTAATTATAATATTTTTAAATTATTTTTAATATAAAAAAATATAAAATCAATCTCATGTGTTACAGTACATCCATTATCTCCTCTCAAAATACTATAATAAATCCTACTATCATCAAAAAATATTCTCTCTTCATCAAAATCCACACAAATTCAACAGTTGCATAAAATCTGATATCGGGTCAAAACGTTTCATAAATATAGGACAGAGGGGGTACATATATATCCTGTATTAGACAAAATTATTTGAGTTTATTATTCCCTCCGTTCCATTCAAATTGCAACATTTTTGTTTTTGGATGTCTGATTCAAATTGTAATATTTTCATATTTAACAGTCTTTTTCACACAAAGATATAAAAATATCACTATTTTATATCACATCAATTCATCCATCATCATTTTTTTCATTTTTTTTCATACTCGTTTATCTCACATATTCATAAAAATAAAATTATTATTATTTATTAATTCAATATATAAATAAATTATCGTGATCAATCAAATCATATAAATAAATTATCGTGATCAATTAAAATATTATAATTTTAACCAGAAAGAGAGAGAGCAGAAGATAACCTTCCCAGGTCATCATTTTCCTTTTAAACGAGACTGAGCTTGTGCACTCCCAGTTTCACACGTTGAGCTGCATCGAAGATCACCAAAACGATGAAGATAATGGTAGCAATCAAGCGAGTCGTCGACTACGCCGTCAAAATCCGGGTCAAACCCGATAAGGTAAAACCCGAACCCCCCAATCCCCAATTCCCCAATAATCTTCCCAAATTCCCACAAACCGGAGTCGAAACAAACAACGTCAAAATGTCAACGAACCCGTACTGCGAGATCGCGCTGGAGGAGGCGATTCGGATCAAGGAATCGGGCTTGGCGACCGAGGTGGTGGCGGTTAGTGTTGGGCCGGCTCAGTGCGTGGATACGATTCGGACCGGCTAGCGATGGGGTTGGGGCCATGTTGGGATTGGGGGATCCATGTTGAGTGGAAAGGGGAGGGGTTGGGATTGGGGCCTTGGAATGTGGCTAAGGTGTTGAGGACTTTGGTGGAATTGGAGGACCCGAGGTTGTTTATACTTGGAAAGCAGGTTTGGTTCATGTGGGTTTGGTTTGAGATGGTTTTAATTGGATTCTGGATTTGTGGTGTTGTATGTCTTTACAGGTTTTCTGATCCCGTTGCGATGCGTGTGGGGAACACCGTATGCAAGTCTTACTTGTCAAGATAGTTCATTATTTTTACGCGACGAATTGCATGACTTGAGCATTTTCTGTGATTATAGTATGGGTTTGACAAACATGTGTATGGCCACGACTAAGAGAACATACTGTGGAGATGCATTTTGAGATAAGAGCTCAATAATTAAGAGTCTCACTATCATTTACTTGGCTCAAATCTCAAACAACATCTTCCCCCATGTTTTAAACTTGATTGTTGATTTTAAGTAAACATACATAAGCTTTGTGTGTCATGATATATTTTCGTTTTTTCCTCAATAGTATTGATCATGTTCTTCAAAGGTGGTTGTCATTTTATGTGTCTTATTCGCATACTGTTATGTTCGTCTTTTCTCTCGTTTCAGCGTGCTGAGTTTGTTGATTTAGCTGCTGATTTCTGGTTTTTATTAGTTGTTTGGATTATAGAGACTTGTGGTCTTGTCTGTTCCCACTCCGCTTTGTTGGATGGTATAAAAGGAGTAGAGAGAGCTGATTATACCATGTTGCTGGCGAGTTCAAACTTCGAAGTGTTTCTGTTCTGATGCTTGTAAGTTAGCCGACTGAAATGAAAACCTAAGCTTCTAGACAAAACTCCAACTAGTGTTACTGAGTGATGAAAGCTTAAATGGAACCAAGGATTTGGCCGTTTCTTCTTGCTGAGTATGGTTGTGTTGGGCAAACAAATCAAATGAACAACCTGTGCTTCTAAATGGAAGTCCAACTGGGCAACCACTAAATGGAAACTTAAATGGGAATATAACTGTTCGTCCATTTCTTCTTGTTCACTGTTGTTATGATGTAGTGTTAGAAACCAACTCAAACAAACAACATAAGCTTCTAGGTGAAATACCAGCATGGTCTTGACAGTTCAGAATGGGTCTTCTAGGTAACTTGTGTTGTGCTGAACATTGGTTAGCATTTTTATTTCAGATTTTGACAGAGAATAAAAGCTACCTTGTCACATGGTGTTGCGAGAGCCTAATCTCTGGTGCTGGCTTGCCTTTTTAACATCGGTCTGACTTTGTGAACCAACAATTGATGTTTTAGTACATTTTGGTAGACTTGGCGCCAAACATTGCAAGTTTGGTACTGATCCCTATCATCACCCAAGAAATCACACTTCGTCGACGTCCTTGCTGGACATTCTCTTTGCTTAATATAGGAGAAAATTTGATGTCCCCTTTATAATTCGTATTTGTTTATGCAGGCCATTGATGATTGCAACCAGACGGGACAAATGGTGGGAGGTCTTCTGAATTGGCCACAAGACATTTGCCTCAAAGGTTAGTTAGTCCTGCTCTGAGATGTAAGGGAGATACTTGTGTTGTGAATTTCTTTTTATTACATTTTAGTGTGGGTGTCTTTAGCTCATCCTATCTCCTTTCACTCCTCATCTTTCCTTTACTTTCGTAAAATAAGGATATGAAACAGACAAGTTCATCTATATATCGTACTGAAATGACTGAATTGTGTGGCCTTGTCGCCTCAGTGTAAATGTAGTGAACTTCTATAGTTCTATTTGATATGTGCTTGCTTTCTGTAGCTTCTCACGCTGGACAGGAATGGGAAACGGTGAGACATCTTGACGTATGAACTGGCAATGTTTTGGGGGTTAGTGTGTAGGCATTTCGACAATGTGGTTGTACCTTAGCACACCAAATTTGCATCTGGACATAATTTTGACAGAGGGGGTTGTAAGCATTACGATATTGCCAATATTGTGAAGAGAGGATCTTTTAAGTTCTGACTTCCATACAACATAATATCCTTAATTATTTTGCTCATTTGACCTTTTAATGTCTTCTAGTAGGTTGTGCTTGACGAGGAGAAACAGACTGCCACGGTGGACCGAGAAGTCGATGGTGGTCTTGAGACGTTGTGCCTGGACTTGCCAGCGGTGATAACGTGAGTATCTTTGTGAGTGATAGCTGGTTCGGGTGCTTATTCTCTTTACCTAATCTTTGAGCTTTATCTCGCCCTTCAGGCTTTTATCTGCAAAACGTGCAATATGTGCTAGGCTCTGATCTGTGTTGCTAGAGTTGTTTGGAATTTCTCACATTCTGGCGTCTGTTCATTTCTGGTTTGGGCTTCCGTTTTGCAGAAGCGATTTGAGGTTGAACCAGCCGAGATATGCTACGCTTCCCAACATAATGAAGGCGAAGTCCAAACCCATAAAGAAAGTAACTTTCGAGGATCTGAAAGTGAAAGTTAAATCAGATATTGAAGTTGTCCAAGTCACAGAACCTCCGAATAGGAAAGCCGGTGTCATACTTTCCTCTGTAGATGAGCTGATTGACAAGATAAAAAATGAAGCTTGTGTCATTTGATCTGCTTCCCACTGGTGTATGCTCGCGCTTTGTGGGTGACCGAGAGTTTCAAGCACTTTTCTTGCGGTTAGAAGTTCTCATGAACTGAGTTGTAGTTTAACATCGATAAAGCTGCCAAGATACAGAGTCGAATTTGGGTTCATGCTTAGGCATACTGGTGCACTGACTTCAATCGTTGATGGCCAATAATTATCAGATGTGATATAAAGAGATGTTCACAGATAAATTCGACGACGTTTTTCATGCCCTTCTCGGCTGTGTCATTACCCATAATTCAAAAGCAGGGCGAATCTGTTGCCCCCGTTATAAAGTTTTAAACTGTTTAGTGTTTTGGTGTTTGATATGGCTGACTTTGAAAACGACGGTAACATATCGAGTTGATCTCTCCATGCTTCCAACAACAAGCAAGCTGGTTTTGGCAAAGAATCAAAACCCTACAAGAGGACAACACATGTTCACACCGGACGCAAATCCTGGGCCACACTTATCTTGCATCAGTCATCTACAAGAGCGCTACAAGTTACATGTGCAGGAGCTGTCGCAACAGCTGAATCGCCACACAAAAATGTACAAAATCACATCAGAATGACCTAAAATGCTGCCAGGAGCCAAAGCATGATAAGAGAAGAAGTGTGAATCGATATCCAGCTGAGGAAAGCCAGTGACACTGATAGCTGGTACTTATAATAGCCAGGGGTCGGGCCTTGGTCGTCCAGATCATGAAATAACAGCACTGCTACGCCAGCTGAGGCAGACGCCGCCGATAGTGAAAGCATTCCTGTCAGCTGCAGGGAGATCAGCATTGAATCATGAAGATGTTGATTAATCAGAAAGGAGTGCTAAGAACAATCACTTGATGACACTTATTTAACCATCAACACGAACAGTTGAAGCACTAACAAATCACGAAAATGTGACGTTGGTCTAAGTTATATGTGTTGGTTTCAACAATGTTGTGCCATTTACAGAACAACGGCTAACACTATAGAACTAGCCTTGAAGAGACTGTAACCAACGTTTTCATAAATAAGAAGCGTGAATTATGTAAGGTTGAAGAGTTCTGAGAAATCAGAGTCATACCCAGTCACCTACAACAAGAATGCTGACAAAAGCAGGACTGCGGAAATCCTTCTTCCTCATCATCGCATAAGCATCCAAGCAAGCGAGGCCCAGGCTCCATATGGATAGAACACCCATAGAAGCAATCAGATAGCTGCAAAACAACAACAGATAATCACAGCTCACGCTTCCGGTTGCTAAAAAGAGTAAATCGCCACGAACATAAGAACCCAGCAAGACGCGGCACAAAGTAATTGTGGTGCACAAGTGACCATGGAATACTAATATAGCACAGGCTGAAGTAGTTGACACAATTTCATTCTAAGAATAGTATGCTGAAAGAATAGTCACAGCTTTAGCCACCTAATTAAAGTCTCTAAGCTCCAATATCTTATGGAATAAAAACAGATATTTGCAAAACGAGTATAGTCATGAAATCAACCCATTAATAGCGCGATGAAATGCTAGATCATACTTGGTAGTTCCTCAAATCACTTCCCCAGCCTTTGGATAATTGGATGCCCCTTATATTTATACTTGGAGTATCCTCAACCGCAAATCATTAGCATCATACTTAAGCCTCCTCTCATCTTGTGTGTCGCTGTTCACCTTCCACATATATGTTGTTTCAGAACCTATCTAATTCTCCAAGATTTTTGTACCTGGCATTACCATCTTTTGCCCATATTTGATTCAATCATCAGTACTTTACTCCACAAAACATTCCTGTTGAGAATCGAGATTATAGCATTCTCCTTTGAACTTCTCAAGCATTTGCAGATAATTCAGACCTTCAGGGCCAGCTTCCATTCCATAGATAACATCTCTCTCTATCCCGAGCCTATTGGAGCAACTCAGGTCAATCAAGTGTGGTATGCCTTTTGCTTTTAACTATATACATCAACTCAATCACTTGTAAAATTCTAAACTAAGCAAAATTCCCGTATTGGAAGTCGTCCTCATGTGCAATGTCCCATAGTATACAGCTTGATTTCATGCTAAAGTTGAACAAGGTATAAAGTACCTCAGAGTAGCACAAATTTCAAAAGAAAAAAGAAAAAGATCAATTATCATCATCATAGCAGCAAAAATTATAGTACCAAAGACAACCAGTGTAACTAAGAAACCCAAGAAGCGAGTTCAGAGAAGCAAGAATCAACTTACCACATTGAACCACTACTACAATAGCCATACAAGCCTCACCTGAACCACCTGTTAGCCCAAAAGCCTAAGCTGATGGGTTACATTCCCTCACAACTATACATGCTCCTGTAATACTTGCGCCATCTATGATATGAGTTAACCAAACTCACCCATGCACAACAATTACAATGAAGTTAATGACTAGTAAAATGAGCAATTACCAGAAAGCAGTGACATTGGAGAACCTGGGAGTGGTAACCATACAAACAAGAGAACAAGCAGCAAAAGTACACTGCGAAACCCTTAGAAGAAGGGCAGTCAAAGTCCCTGGTGTCCCTGCAAAGGCTCTCATCTAATCTCTTTCACTCACAAATCCCAAATCACTAACCCAAATGGGTAAATCTCAAAATTACAATGCCCATCAACCCATTTCACCCCCAAAGCTTCCCCGTTGACCAAATCTCAGAAACCCTAATGATTGGTGAGGCAATTTGATGATACCCAGATGGGTGAAATCAATGATTGGTGAATGAGGGAGGGTAAAGATTGTGTCTTGTAGGTTTAATGTGTTGGATTCTTTTGATTCTTCGAGGAATTTTGGGTTTCTTCAAGGAATTTTGGGGAGATTCAGTGTTGAGAAGGGATGCTTGGCTTGGAAGTTGAGTGCACTTTGGAAATAGATATCATTTTGAGGGCATATTCTTGTGCTTATTTCATTGATTTGTTGTGCTTTATTTTCAGGCAAATTACATTGATTTTAGAGAAAAGTTTCGGTTCTTTCTTAATTGGGATCCTCAGCACTCCTCAACCCGTGGCCCAAAAATTTTCGAGTTATAAAAAAATTTAAAAATATTAGTTTTTATGATTTTATTTTAATATTTAGAGATTTATTTTTAAGATTTTGAGATTTATTTTTAAGATCTAAAATTCAATTTATAAAATTAGGATTTTTTAGGATTGATGGTTTCACTTTTGAGGTTTAGGATTTCTTCTTTGGAGGTTTTAAGGTTTTTTAGGATTGATGATTTCACTTTTGACGTTTAGGATTTTTTCTTTGGAGACTTTTAAGATTTTTTTTATATTTTAATTAGAATATTTTTTATGATTGATATTTTATCAATAGTATTTAAAAAAAAAAAAAAACCCAACTGCACCAACATGACCAAATTGGCAGAGGATCCCTATCCTCTTAGTCGCAAGATGGGTAGTGGTACTATGTTTTCTAAAAGACGAAAGGAAAGTTTTTGTTTTTTTTTTTGGATGAAGATAGTAAAGGGGTTTTTGATGACCTTATTTAAAATTATAAAAATAAAAATAAATAACAAAAAATATAAATTAATAACTAAAATCGAAAATATTTTACAAAAAAAAATTTCAAGAAAAAAACAGATCTTAAATTTGTATTAAAATGAAACATATAATAAACATAAATTGAAAAACCATTTTTTTTAATTTTATATCATTTTTTTCATTTGTTAAAAAACAGAAAAAAAAACAAAACATTTGTACTTCATTAATCAATGAAACCAAAAAAAACGTAAAATCACAACCATACTAAACACAGAAGCCCCTTTACTCCAACTTTGGTTTCATCGAATTCTTTGAGTTCTCAGAGCTCGATCGTTCTGCTTCGCCCATCATTTTCATCATCAACACCACCACCACCACCAATCATCATCCCGGAATGCCTATTTATATGAAGCCAAGCCAAGACATACCAGGAGAATGATAAGGTTGTCCATACCAAAGACGGAAACTCTTTCGGTGTTCGTTGCGTTTAAGGAACATATCATCGACACATGAAGATTGTGTGATACAAAAAAAGTTTCTTATTCTTAATAACATGAAGCAAACGAGAAGACGAAATCAGAACTGAAATTAGATGACGATATGGCTTCAGTACAAACATATTCCAGCAACAAAGACCAGTGCTATACGCGAAATTTCAAGTAGCTCCGACATGGGAAGTTCGTAGAGAACATAAAAGTTGGGCAGAGACGTCGAGTGTAAAAACACAAGCCGCCAATTGCATCCCGTTCAATGCTTTCAGCTTGAACTGTTCCAATCCAGAAGTCCCATCTAATCCTTTGGAGAAGTAGTAAGCCAAATACTCGTTCGTCGTCGTTTCCCTATAGATTGGAGGATTTTCTTCCGGCAGCAGTTCTTTTATTGGTCCATAAACTACATCAGCCGTCTCTCCTGCTCCCAAGTTCGTTCTGAAGAAGCTAGCTACTGAAATTCTTGGGCCAATGTTTTGTGCGATTACTCTATGATTCACGCTCTTGAACCTGTCGTTTGTTATTATCTGCAGAAGTCCATCGCACTTTTATGGTTAACCAATGATTTTGACAACAGACTGATATCAGCAGAACAAGAATCGATATATATAATCGAAGTTAGTTGCCTAACGGGTAGGCATAGGCGAAAATAAGCTTCCTGCATGAGATCGGCGAGGTTTATGACAAGAGCACCAGGAATAGGAGGAACATCGACCCATTGGTTCTTGTGTAGGACTTGGAGGCCACCGATTTGGTCTTGAAGGAGTACGGTAAGGAAAGCAGCATCAGCATGGCTACTCGTGCCTATTGCTGCTTCTGGCTGAGGGCAAGCTGGATAATAGTGACCTATAAGGAATAGTCCTTCAGTACACCTCATGTCCTTGAAGTGGTTCGAGGGAAGGCCGAGCGACTCAGACAGCAGTTTGAACAGAACATCGCCCAAGTCAGCGACCTGCTTCAAGTATTCGTTTATGATATCCCTGCAAAAAGGCTAAAAGAAACAACAATTGATTCGCAAGAAAATTTCTAATGCTACCTCTATCTGACAGCTTTTCTATTTATCCTTTAGTTAGATATGAAAAAGAGATCTCCACATTAAAGCTGATGCGGAGTATCAAGCTGCAACTATTTAATCTAATAAACTCTGAGCTAATCGCAAGCGGTCAGCTTCAGTCGAGTTGTTTGACACTATACTCAGAGACGACGAAGTGAACCAAAGTTTTCAGAAGGATCAAGGAAAAGCAGGAGTGAACAAATCATTTACCTGCAGACCTCCGGCAACTGATCAGGAGGCGGCGAGCACGGCGCAATATCACAAGTAATAGTATCCCTCCAATTCACAACAACACCTTGATACAGATCAAAGTTCGAGTTATACCGAAACCTTCCATTTCCCATTTCCCGCGAGTAATATGCCTTCTTGACCTCAACATCCTGCTCATGGAATCTCCTCACACCATCAATGATCTCCTCAAGCACACTTCTCGGGATCCCGTGGTTCACCACCTGGAAGAAACCCCATTCCTCGCACGCCCCACGGATTTGCTCCACCTCCGCCTCCCTCGTGGCTCCGAGGTCTATCAGGGGGATGGTGGAGTTCGTGTTCGAGGAGAAGTGATGCTCGGCTCGGTGTTCTGGACTGAGAAATATCCATGGGACTGTTTTGATGTCTGTGTCTACTAGTCCCTTTACTCCCGCTTTCGTTTCGTCAAAGGCTTTGAGTTTTTGAACTCGATCACAACCTTCTGCTTCCCCTGCCTTTTTCATCATCATCAACAACAACAAGAACTTGTTCATGCAAGGTTTCTTTGGATTTTGGAAACCAAGAGGTTATGGCTTCATATATATGAAGCCAAGTCATACAAGGCGACTGGCACACAAGGAGGAAAATAAAGGTGTCCTTGACCATGACAAGGAAGGCAAATTGTACTCTTTTAAACTCTTATGAGGAACTCTTATGGCGTTTAAAAATACATCATCAAAACATGAGGACTCTATGACACGAAAGGGCTCCTCGTAGCATTCTAAGTCATGAATAAATGACACAAAAAATAAATAGAACAGAATCACGCAACGTATTTCAGAATGGAAAAAATATAAAAGTTAGGGTTTCGTTGCCACCGCAATTGGTAAACGGCCAGGGGCCTCGAGGGCCATTGAGTCATAGGTCAAACTAATTCCTTTGGACGCCGAACTGTCAATTGAACCTTTAGAAGATACTATCTTCTTAAAGGTATCTTAAAGAAAATGTAAAAGTTAAAATGATATGACATCCGTACATGTTTTATTGCAGCAAGGCCAAGGCTGAGACATTCCAAGTTACCCTCACATGGGAAATTCGTGGCTAAACATAAAAGTCCGCACAAACAACCAACGTTTCATTTCTGGGAATTAGGCTTGGTCCCCGACTGCCAAAGTTCTCCCATCCTAATCTACGCTATCTTATTCAAGAGTACATATAAAATATTCTCGAAAATAAATGTAAACAATAGTGTAACCTAACTTGCATTCGAAAGATCCAGAACAGTTTTACCTTTCGGTTATCGTAGCTTGTCGAGGGGAGCAGCTTCATAAGACCTAGAGTCGTGACACGAAAAATATTGCCATACCATCGAACAATGAACTTCATTAAGCTGATTATAATAGACGGTTCATTCAGTACGACGAACAATACACTTCACCGAGCGGAAGCACATAAAACCGGTGTAAGTAGAATCAACTCCCAATGCTGGCTATGTTAATGTTGGGATGCTTTTCAAAGAAAAATTCACATCTACCCCTTTGGAGAGTGAGTTCTCTGGATATTTGGTGGTCGTCGTGTCCTTGACTAGAGCCCGAAGAAGAGGCGGAATATCAATCCACTGATTGTCATCGAGAGCTTGATGGCCACAGAGTTGGTCCTGAAGTACATTGGTGAGAAAGCCAAGGTCATGCTTGGCTGCAGGTGGCAATAGCTATATCAGGTATAGGGAAGGCTGGATAACAGAGCCCCGCACGAAAAATCACTTCGATGCATATCATGACCATGAGGCGGTTCAGCTCAAGTCTAAGATCCTCCCAGAATAGATCAAACAAAGTGATTGCTAGCATAAGCCGCATAACAAATATAGGCAAAAGTGCATACTATAACAAATATCATTACTAAGAAGCAAGCACTAGAATAATCACACTATCATCGACATGCTGATATAAGGCAGGACTAGGTGTTAAGACAACTTTTCCGCAGAAGTGAGTTCTATAGCACTGAGAATGCTTCCAACAACATTGTTTATGCGACTTCCTTTCACCTTAATTCCAACGGCAATTGCTGTCCTCGTACCAACCAGCTCACCCAATCGAATAGACCCCTGCTTGTGATCCTTGATAAAGAAGATCGGCACATCTCTCGAAGCAGCCAAACTTGGCAGATGCCTTATGAGCCATCTAGGATTGCAATCCCATGCAACAAACACCGCTTGTAGACGGATCGAAAACCCACAACCTGGTTTCTGCACATCTCCATTCTTGACGGAAGGAGGCATTCTTTCAAGAACCCGCGTCACCTCATTCACCCCAACCGCAAACTGTTGCTTGAGCCATAACTTATCAGGCAAACTCTTATTCGAATCTCTTTCCACTTCTAGCTCTTTTTTTATGGATTCGAGAAGGTAAGATAGACGCTCCCCTTCGAAGCAATCAAAGTTGCAAGGCTCAAGCTGATGGGGCAGCTTAATGATTGTATCCTTGGTTTTTTTCTTTCTTGGCATCTCAAACCTCTTCTCTTCCGTCCCCAAATACAAAACCACTGACGCAGTGCAGGGCGGATCAAGAAAGAATACCTCCTTCGACGAGCTGTCCCTACAATGAGAGCATAAGCGTTAGGATTCACCGCAAAGAATGCAACTCACAGCAGCGCGGTAACAAAAGGGGAAAAAAGATCAATTGTTCGCACGACTATAATGCTTGTTAAAATCTAATCACAGCATGTAGCGCCCCGACTTCCACGCTGGATGACACGTGGGTGTTATGTCATCACGGACCGAATCCGTGACAAGACCAAATAAACAAAATGGGTTTATAGGTATAGAATCAAGAAACTACAAACAGTAGTCACATTAGTAGTTTACAGTTTTGAATACCTGTTTAAATTACATCATTGGTACAAAAAGTAGGACAAATCAAATGTTACATTAGGCAAGAATAGACATCAGATCTAATATGATATCCAAAGCATGTGAGACTATCTACATGAATGCACATAAGACATGACATCCTCCTAAACTTAAAATTTTTGTAACCTACCATTTCCTCAATAAAATGCCAAAAGCATCACAACACAACAGTACCCCTTTCGAACCACATACTTCTCAAATTCTATAACAACGACCAAGCACGCCTTATTCAAGGTACGTTTAACACCTCTATAACATGTTAGCGATGCTTTTATCCATCACTAAATTGGCAAGCACATAAATAGGCTTTGAACTTCTAGTCATTCCTTGTAGTAAGTGACCGTAAACTCACATGTCTATCGTGATCTAACTTTAGACTCCACTGTATATCGTGATCTAACCCCCTCATGTCATTGATGACTCCAATAACTAATCAAAGATCATATAAATTAAACAGCACCTTAAGTCCGAGCCTTATATTTCAAATTGCTTATAACAAAGCACAGTTCACCCTTCAACAAGGCAGGCCTAAGCTATGCCTGTCTTAACAGAACTAGCAACACGAGCAGTACGGACAGCAAAAATAGATCTAACAGAACAAACCGCGCCAACAACACAGTAGCATAAGTAGACAACCCAAACAGCAAAACCAGCATAGGCAGCACAAACAATATAGGCAGCATGAACAACATAAGCAACACAACCAACCAATAAGGCAGCACAAGCAGCCTAAACAAGATAAGTAAAACACTCTTGATTTTACCCAGTTACAATTTACTATTAATCACTAAGCAGTAAATCATACTGCATCAAGCTCTAGAAACGCAATCTTTATATAAAGTAATACTTATGCAATGTAGATCTTTACCGGGATTTCCACCTATCATATTGAGGGTATCTAACTAAAGCTTAATGATTGAAATAGTTATGTCATCTAATTGCTTTAAGAAATACTCATATCCATTGAGGAGCAGTGTCTTTTTCTAGCAAATATATATATTTTTCCCGATGTTTTACACATCTCTAACATATTTTCAATATCAAGTTATTGTACACAAACCATTAACTCGGACTCTCCAAAACACCTAGTTATTATAGCCATGAGAATATATATCTCTTGTTAGATGCAACCAATATTTCAAGCTCGAAACATCCAAAGTGCCAACATATTCTTTATGGCGAGGAATCGAGATTTTAAGAGCATTTTTCTTTTCCACAAATTGATCTAGAAATGCATAAAAAAGAAAAGAGTAAACCTTATATATCACATGGATTAAAATTTCGCATAAGTTGATCTCATCTCAATGACTTACGATTTCAATATCTTTCAGCTTATTATTTTTCAGCTATAGATATCAGCTTTTAGGTTCTTCTACCCAACATGAATTTATGACCAAAGTATCATTAGATCAATCTCATGGCTTGTTTCCAGCTTCGAACATTTTACACTTTATATAAACCAAGAAACTTTGCACAATAATATTCTCGCAACGTGTCACGATCTTGAGCATATGTTAAATAGAAATTGAATTCCAAGAAAGAAATTGAGGATGATTCTTGACAAGATCGATTCTACTTCTTTGAACAAATGACCGATTAATTCCAGTCTTGGTTAACCCCAAAGGTCTATTGCTCATCACTTTAGATCTCATATTTCCAACATTCCTCAAATCCGTGCCAGACCATGCCCATCGTTTTCAATCAGAGTTTAGGCTATTAATTTTATTTTATTTTTTTTTAAGATAAAACTTCAAATAGTACTATGTTCATAAGTTGCAGTTGATTCAGCCCGGAACTAATTTTGCAAGTTACTCATAACAGAGCATAATAGCTCTCCACCAGACATAGATAAATAGTACTAATAGTACAAGCCGTACAAATAACACTAATTCTGCAAGGAATACAAGCAGGACTATCTGCACAAACAGTACAAGTAGCACTAGCACAAAGACAGCACAAGTAACAAAGACGTCACAAGCAGCTTAAACAATATAAACAGGGTAGCAGAACCTCTTGTTCTCTGTTTCTTCTTTTTTTTTTCTTCTTTTTTTGACAAATCGTATTGCAACTTAGCTTGTCTTCAATTGAGACATGCGTACTTCATTTCTGGAAGTTAATTGATGTGCGATGCAATATTAATCAGAAACATCAATGTCTAGCCCAAGCTAACTTCTTCCTTACAGAGCCATTATAGTTGTTGCTTCTCGCTGCAACAAACACGACACATTACAGTATTTAACTCTACAATATCAAGCTTATTACTTCCTCACGCTTGATTTGCATCAACTCATGCTTTAGTTCTCTTGACCTTTCTAGTCAAGTATTTCTCACCTCGGGGAGTACATACTCATTTATGTACTCAACCTAGACTTGTGTTTATCGTTCTACACTCAATACATATGCAATCCTATCATTTCATTTATTATATTTGTTATCATTTTTCTAACTTCTAACCTAAAACCCCTGTTATGATATCATTTTATAACGTCCCGACTTCCACGTTGGATGACAAGTGGACGTTATGTCGTCACGTGGACGTTATGTCGTCATGGACCGAATCCGTGACAAGGCCAAACCAAATGGGTTTAAAGGTATAGAAATCAAGGAACTATAAACAGTAATCACATTTATAGCTTATAGTTTTGAATACCTGTTTAAGTTACACTATTGGTACAAAAAGTAATACGGATCAAATGTTCCATTAGGCAAAAATAGACTTCTGATGCCTAATAGACTTCTGATCTGATATGATATCCAAAACATATCTACATGAATGCAAGCTCGCATTATGACCCTCCAGGGACAGCCGAGGACATACCTGTAAATGAAACATATAACCGTGAGCAAAAACAGCTCAGCAACCTAAGGTGTATGAATTCCATTTCTAGGGGAGTTCCGCTAACTGCTATGATAACCGCTGAAAATCCCTAATATATTTTTATAATATAATAGAAAAATATAAGCGACATATCCAACAGTATCGTTTTATATGTTTTCGTATCGCTTCTAAGATTCTTTCTTTTTGCATTTGCTTATGGTTCACGAATCGACTCGAAAGATAACTTCAAGGATACGACCGACTCAGAGTACAGAAATAGAACGTCAATCGTCTACCGGGTTACACATGTTTTCACATTTCATTATCATTCGATCCAATACCTCGCATCTTCCATGCGCTACACCTCTTGTGCATTTCAATGCGGCTCGCGATACCGCCATTGAGAAAGGGACCTCCCTGCAGAGAGTCACACGATGACCTTATCCCCAACGATCTTAGTACCGTTGCATGCATGTGAAGAGGGTGAGTACGTTGTCCATCGCTCCCTAGCTAGTCCTCACCCATGACGATGACTCAAGGAATAGATAATAGAGTCTGCTGACTCAAACCAAAGCCACCAAGACTATTCAAAAAGATAACGATTGATCTCTATGGATCCAAGAAAGGACGCCAAGCTCAGTCTTCGTTATTATAACATCTCAAAGAATACGACAATAACTCACAATCTCAACAGACCCAAGAAACGACACACCGTGCTCGACCTTCATATGTATAGAAGGGACTCTCACATATTATGTGTCGTTTATTACATTCCCATTATATTCATTTCATTCACACATGCACAATCAAGATCTTTATTATCATGACCTTTATTTGTGTCACAACAATATTGCTTGCATTTAATATCTCGAGAGGGTAAATAATTGTCGTGAACTATATTATAGCACCCATTTCAAACATAAAACAAGATAACTATACGACAATCATCCCTGATCCGATCATAGGTCATAGCTTTATTATTTTTAAATTCCCGATCCTCCTAAGGAGTATTCTAAAACCCCTTTTCATACCCACATGATATTAATCCACTCGCCATGATATGCGTAATCACATAATGATTTACACCGCATACCCTAGATGATATCAAGGTATCCGAACCTTTATTCGTGATTTATTATTTCGCCCCACATAGTCACTAGTAATATCATATAACTATGAGCTGTATGTACAACATACTTATGCACTAGATTATCTTCCTTTTGTATTAACCTTTAACTTCATGAACCTAACATCATCAACACTAACCAAACCTCCTATAATAATCCCATATATTCCCCTCCCTTTATTTTCTTTTTCTTTTTCTATAACATTATAAGCTTCAAGGCACGCATATTCCGCTTTATGTCCGCACAACAAGCAGAAAAGTATCTAACTCTGGAGCTAAGATAGCTGATTACTTGACCAAAGTCCAGTACCTTGGTTAAAGCTTTTGAAGCAAACAACATGTATAAAACCCAAATAAGAAGCAGGTATGAACACAGCAAGGAAGCCCTCGGCATCAATGTTATACTCCTTTCTACATACCATAAACCCATAGCAACAACACATATCACACGCAAGGCCTTGATCACACACACACAGGGTCTCAGTCACGCACATACAGCCGCACACACAGCAACACACAAGATCGCGTCATGCACATATATACATACACACGCACAGCAACGCACAAGAACAGGTCCGGCTAACACCTACGCACGCACGAACGCAGCACACACACGCAAGGGGAACGGTTCGGCCGGATCAAGGACGAGACAAGGTTACCTTCGTTGCGTGATCAAACCCTAAGCACTTCAAACCCTATGAGCTTTAGAAACGAGACACCACGATCCTTATCTTCCTGCTGCTGGTGGCTGGCCGGCGTCGTCACCGTCGTCGCCGGAATCGTCTTGGGCCGGGGGATGGTCGGATCTGGTTCGTGGTGGTCCAAAGTGGTGGTGTGTGGGGAAAGTAAAATACAAGTCAGGGCCCTTGGGTTTTGGGCTTGGGAGACCGGATCCGTTCGCCGACGAGATCAGGGGACGGCACAAGGCTGGTGGCGCGCGGTGGTGGAATCTGGGGTCGATTGAGACCGAACCGCCTCGTGGGAGGCTCGACTCGGGTGGTCGGATCCGCTCTTCGATGAGCTCTGGCGTTGGCGGCGAGTGATGGCTGACGGTGGTTAGGTGGTGGTGCGTGCGGTTTAGTGGTGGTTTTGGGTTTTGGTGGCTGAGTGGTCTCGGTGGTGGAGGGAGAGATGAAGAATGGTGGGTGAAGGTAATGGAACATAAATCCATTTTTATATTTATTTATATTTTATATAATTTATTTGTCGATAATTATTCGTTGTATATTTAATTATCTCAAATATTTTATATTCATTAATTGTCTAATAATCTCAGGTTTTTAATTTTAAATCTGTAACCTTAACACGTAATTATTTTAACTTCGTAATATTCGTTACTCCAATCCTTTATATAACCTTCGTTATTTAATATATTTTATTCTCATATTATTTAAATATGTATCATATGCATATTTTATAATTTATTTTTAATTTTACAAAATTTTCGGATAATACACAACATCTCTTATTCATCGCTGCTCTCCCAGACAAATGCTAACCTCTGATTCCAGACAATAAACCAAAAATTTATCCCATAAATTTTCATCATATAATATTGCTGTGTTTCTAGGCGAACGGTAAGGCATAATTAGCTTTGACTATTGAGCAGTATGAAACAAAAAAACAACCTTAACAAATCAAACCTTCATCCGAGAGATTTTCACCGTAAAACAGCCAAAAAAGAATATCATTCACATCCAAGACTATTAACCGAAATATAGACAATACTTGACTATTCTCGTTGTCCCAAAAAGTAAAGAAAATTTTCAATAGGCAAAACTTTTAATAAAATATCAAAATAATCATTGTCAACAACCCTAATGACAATAATAAACCCAACTCTTCCATCCAAGACAAAGTCTAAGGAAGTAAGATGCAGACAGTCAAAACAATCATTATCTCTTATAATATATTCCATTAACTTTTTCTTCAATCGTTATACTAAACTTCATTCTAACTTAAAAAATATTTTTTTTTTCATTATTTCAGAAAAATTCAACACACGACACTAATCCTTCAAAATACAACGAAACCTCTCGAAATACTATATGAGTTATATAACACCACCAAAATTCGCTACACAACTTGTCTTCTCCATATACTACTACTTATTCATGTTGTTACCAAAAAATTTGTAGATCTAACAATCAACGACAGAAATAAAAATTTATGATTTTGGAATTGAAGGAAGCAACTTTTCTCGATACCAACGGGTTCAATCGATGTGTGTGAACTTTGTAGCTCGACGTCGGCCGGCCAGCTTCGAATCATGATCGCTTTCATATTGGATGTAACGCCACGGTCAATATCTAACTTATAAACACGTGATGTCACTGTCACTATAAACAAGAGTCCATAGTAAGGCAAATTCGTAACAGGATTTACATAAAAGAATATAAGAGGGAGCAATTATAAATACATCTCATCACACATAACTCAGTCCACTGATATGCTTCCTATATAGATTATTATGTAATCCTCGATACTACACCCAAGTAATAATAGAGCGCAACAGTCAATTGTTACAATCATCCGTAGTTTGGTCTTAAGCCTCAAAGTAGTGCCAGACATTCTAAATAGTACATATTATACAAGAGAACATCACCCCGATGTAGCTACTCGAATGTTTCGTCATCCTCACTTGAACCTAAATAAAGAACAAAACAAAACAACAGAAAAACCTATGAGCAAAAGATTCGCTCAGTAGATCTTGTGTATTGCCATGGGTGGAACGTCACGTACTATAACCCTGACAACTGCTATAGCACGTCACGTCTGACAATATATTAAAACCCCCTTTTTGTTATCATTATTATTTTTATGCCATAATTATTCTATCACTCTTTTACTTTAATATTCACTTATTTATGTCCATACGTCCACTTATCCTGTCATGTTTCATTAATAATATTAATTGAGGTCCTTACAACACGTGCTACAGCAGTATTGCATTCCACTTTTGAATTACGATCCCGTCACACAGAAAAAGGGGACTTTTCCTCTCCTCTTTTTCCTAATGCGATCACCAATCATAGAAAGGGTTCCCGTCCCTTATCCATTGTGACCACACAATCATAAAAAGGGTTCCCACCCCTTATCCAATGCGATCACAAAATCATAAAAAGGATATCCGTCTCTTATCAAATGCGACCACAGAATCATAGAAGGGGATATCCCCCTTTATCAAATGCGACCACCAGTTCATAGAAGGGGTATTTGCTCCTTATCAAATGCGACCATCAATTCATAGAAGGGGCATCCGCCCCTTATCAAATACCACCACACTATATCAAGGAATTCCCTTCCCTTAACCAATGCGCCCACACTCGAAAAAGAAGAAACTAACCTTCTTCCACCCTCAGCAATATCTTGCACGTCAGGACTCCACCGAACTCATCGCTAACAGTGATATAACCATCCCTTAAAGCTTAATTTCTTAGAGATTTTAAATTACATGTTTTAATTCTCACCATTCTTATTTTCATAATTATGATTAATCCATTATATGACGTATTTCATTTATCATACGACCAGTTCATCTCTAATTTACATTCATCACATAACCGTAACGCAACAGTGATTGTTAAGCAATACAATTACTCCCTACATCAACGTCTTCCAAACTCACCGCAACCAAATCACATCACAGATTCACTCCACAATACACCAACAATAGGTCTTATATCACAATCAGGGATATCACGAGGGGGTTGGTTTACCTTAATGGGCGGATCGGTGGGAGGAGGGAGTGGTGGTGACGGCTGCTGCTAGCTGTCGGCGGTGCCGGATGGGGATGGCTACGGCGGTAGTGGCTGGCAGCAGCAGGTGGCGATGTCTAACGGCAGCTGACGACGATGACGATTGCAGGGGAGGTAGCTGAAGGGGGGCAGAACTAGAGGGGAAGAGGGAAGGGAGAGGTTGGCCGACGGGAGGTGGATCACGCGGCGGCGGGCGACGGCCTGACGGCTTCGGGGTTGGCCTGATGATGGTGAGATTGGATCGGGGATAATGGCGGCTCCTGGAGCAGCGACGTCGACCGGAGCAATGGGGACACTTGGAGCGACGGCGACGACAGTCTGGGTGACGACGGTTGGGTTTGGTGGTGGGGAGTGGTGGCGGACGAGGAAGGAGTGATGGACTTGGGGAGACAAGGGAGAAAAAGATAAGGGAGAGGGGTGGGGGAAAACACGACATCTTTCGTGATTGATTGGATTATGATAATTTGAAATTTCATTATGTTTATAATTATATTTGGTAAAAATTATGTTTTCAGATTGTCCAGATAAATATATCAAAATTTTTAATATTTTCTTACGAATTTATATTTTAAATTAGATTATGATTATGAGACACTAAATTTTCTACTTCTAGTGCGTGTTTGTATGATATTTTGTACGTTCTTCTTCGACATTCGGGTCCTTACACAATAATTACTATAATTAATATATTTATTTTTTCGGTTCATTACATTGGAGCTCTGAGTTCGGCGATTGTGTGAAGGAGAAGACCAGACGACGGTAGTTGAAGTTGGTGTAGGGTTTGTGTGACCCATAAAAGGGCTCTGTTTTGTTTTTGCTTTTTCTCTGTTTTTTCAGTATTTTGTCGATATTTTTATCTTGAGAAGGTGTTTTTTTTTTTTTTTTTTTTTTTTTTTTAATTTTTTATTTAATTTTAAAAAAATTTAGGGAAAAAAAAATACCAACATTGTCTTAATATTTTTTCCGTCCCAGATAAATTACAAAAAAGTTAACTTGATACGATAATTAACGAATCCATTTAGTTTATTGCATTTGACAAAAAATGCCTTTGTGTGTGATGATAATGAGAAGTAGGGAAGAATTATGAGTGAGAAAAGAAAGAAAAATAATAATGATGTAGATAATATGATATAAAATAGAGATATTTTGAGTTTTTACATCCCAAAATATTATCATTTAAAAAAACGTCGTAATTTATATGGGACGTCCATATGTAATAATGTATCGTTATTTACGTGAAACGGAGATAGTATTTGTGATCTAAACAATAGTTTAAACAATATTTTTGTCGATTGGTTGCATGAATTATAATTATACATTATAAACAAAAAAGTTAATCAAGTGAAATATTAAATATTTATTATAATCTGATAACATAATAATGACAAAAGCTACAATCTCGAATGCACCAACTGATGTGTGAAGTTGAGGATCAAGAACCGTTTTACGCCATTCATTGTATTGAGCTGTATACTTGATTATAAATATAAAATCATAGTTTAGAGTCCATAATACTTTCTTTGTTACTAAATTAAAATAACATTTTGGTAATCCTTTTCTTTACAAAAATTGATTATCTTATTTAGAAAATTACTATACTTATGCAAATGATCACAAAAGGTATTTATACTCCTCGTCCTAAAATAGATGGCTAGGATTCGAACAATTCCACAGTTAAAACATGTCCCAATTCTTGAATTATAGTAGAATATTATCTCGTGCGTTATACGGGATGAAAAATTATTATGAAATAATAATTCAAAATGACATATGTCACAAAGTTATCGATAGATTAATTTTTCGCAAATGTGTATTTTAAAAGAATTTTTATTTTTCAGTTTATGTTTTTGTTTGTTTTATGTGATATAGATAACTTCATGTATTAGTTTTTCTTTTAAAAAGACTTTGATCTATTTTTGATTTATTCTTTTATGTTATTGATTTTAGGTTTTATTTTGAATAGATGTTTTAATATTTTGATTTTAATTTTAATGTTTGTCTTTTTTAATTTAACAAATGATCTTTCTAAATATTATCCTTTATTTTTTTGCTTTAAATCACTAATCTACGTGATATCATCTGATCAAATACCATATAAATATTTTTTTTGAAAGATATTATATATAAGATGAAAATATTTTTGTATTCCAAATATTTATGTTAATTTAAAATTTTATGTATTTTTATCTTAAATCAATTGAAATTACCACATTATCCATTTAAATTTTTGTAATCCAAATATTTTTACCGTTTGATTTTTATGCAACTAAATATAGATAGATTATATTTTTTTTATCTTAAACTGATGCTGATGGTTCTCATAAAAGCTTTTTAATATTTTTGTTTGAATTTTTTAGTTAAGATAGAATCTTGACGATTAGATATATATATTAGAATATAAATCTTAGATTAGCGTTGTTTTAAAAAAGTGAGATTGTTTTTTGTTAGATAATTTTTTGTTTTTTAGTCAGATTGTACTACCTAGGTCTCATAAAGATTGCATCGTTTGACACGTATTATGCGAAAACACTTTTTCAGTTATGAATCATTCACGAAACAACCAAACAATATTTTGTTCAAGTTCATCGTAAAACATCAAAGATACTTCAACTTGCATACTATAATCCTGAACCAACAAATTTTTTGAGATATATTATTCAATATCAAAAAATAACGCATTTAAATGCTTGTTGAATAATGCAATTACTGCGTATTATTGTAATCGTTATAAAATAGATGGAGTAGCAGCTAACTTGTAGTTGAGAAGATTTTATTATTAATATCTTAGAATGATATTTTGTAAAGTCGATTGTGCCGGAGTTGTTTTAATTTTAATTCGTTAAGATATATATTAAGTTAGATTTTATTTAATTGATTTTATTATTATTTTTAATTGATATTTTTTTAATGAAAATAATACCCTGTCATATTGTATTGCCGTTTGTCATTAGTGGTGTCAAAAACCTGGGCTTGGGTCAGCCTGTCCCTGGGCTTTTTGACACATCACTGTCGATTGGGCAGGCCTGGCCCAGCCTTGAGAGGATTTTTTCATTTCGAATCACAGCTCGGCGCTGGTTCAGTCCCTCACCCCTCATCGTGGTTTTGAAAAAAGGGATTGTCAGATTTTTTGACTCAAAATCGTGAATGTTCTATGAAATCGTTAAAGGTTTATGAAAAAAAAAAAAAATATGAACAAAAATTTAGAATATATTAACGATTTTGGATTGACAGAAACCCTTAACCCTTAAAATCGTTCATGATTTTAAAAAATCGTTTTCGATTTTGAGGTATGGATTTTTTATGGGGTCGAGCCCGACTGAGCTTTCATCCGTGGGATAAGGCCGGCCTTGAACCCTGTCCAAGGGTCGGGCCGGGCCATTACATCAACACACCATTTGTCATTTTGAAAAATACTGAATAATACGATAAATATTATAATACTGATCCGTATGTTGCATGGAATGGATGAATATAATAGAGTTAAAATAATGTCCATATTATAAAGACTTATATAAGTTATTGTATATTGAATTTAATAGTTTGTTTATTTATTTTTTTGATAAATTGAGTTAATTATTACGATCTTCCTGCATTGTTTATATGAATCTTCAATCTCGATTATTTGATTGAATTAAAAGTTAAAGATAGAAAAATCTAGGATAAAACTTAACTTATAAAATAAAATAGAAAACTCGTCCGTGTGTATTAATATATGAGAAAAAAAAATATTTATGGTGTTGAGAAATAAAGATCATATAATATATTGATAGATACGATTATTTATAATTACTCAATGACGATTACATATAGGAGTATAAAAGTTTTAAGCATTTTATATACTTCTTTGTGAAAAATTTGTTATAAATAATGATTATATTTTTTCATTTGATGTAAATATTTATGTTAAATTTGAGATATTAAAATTTATATTCAATTGGGATGATGATGGGATGAGAATATACGGTGGATAATGAGCGAAAAGTTCGCGATGTTGTTTTCATTTTAGTTGTTTAAAGTATATATTAAATTAGATTTTATCTAATTAATTTTCTTTAATTTATATTTTTCTAAATAATAAAAATATTTTATCATATGATATATTTTAGATTAGATATTAGATTCTTGATATTATATCACCACATGTTTGAGTATGAAAGGATTTCTATAGAAAAATCCAGCCAAGAAACGCGGAGTTGGGGCCTGAGCAATCGGGGCGAAAAGATTACGGGCCAGTCTCTCTCCAACCCGTTCACTCTTTTTTACTTGTTCTGAAATGTGTCATTGATTTATTATTTTTATTTTTTTCTATTCTTTTTGCTAAATACTGCACTTGTTGAAAAATCTAAAAAACTCTGTAAATTTTATACTCTTATCCGTCCAACAAAGATGACAATATTTTTTGAGGATTGTCGAAATAAATTTTAATCGATATCATAGATTGATCTATTAATATTTTGTTTATTATCAATTAATTATTTTTCTAAAATTTATTTATCAGATCATATCCATTTTATCAATTACCAATTAATCACTTTAAATATTATTGATTTTTATTTTCATCATACAAATTTGATTCTTTCCAATTACATCTTATTTTCAAACCTTTTATTTTCAATCTATTCAAATAACTACATATTTCACCACATTCACCATCTCCTACTGCGTCTTCATTGTCGCCGCACAAACCATCAATTTATATCGGGAATGAGAGCAGAACCTGTAAAGAATTTTGTAATAAGAGAGACTCAGGCCTTGTCGTCATCCGTCTTTGATCAAAGGTGCAGGAATCATGGAGTCATCTCAAAATAAGTTTGAAAAAATGATCAATTGATAGTTCTCTCGTTATTGTTTTACTCAAATTTGACATGAGAACTTAGTTGAAGTATAAATTATGTAATAAAATAAAACTTATTCAAATGTGTATTCAATAACGAATATTTTAAAATATTACTTTCTCCATCTCAAAATAAGATGCATTTCAAAACTTTATTAGGACGATAAGTATCATTTTTAATAAAATTATCATAAAATAATAATGATATATTAAATTATGAACTTCAATTATGTATGAAAAAAATAATTTTCTAATATCATTAAAATTAAAATAAAATAAAATATCCCAAAATACGTCACGTAATATTTTTGGGGAAGTATAAAATTTGGTGTCTTTGCATGAATTTTTGTTTTGCCACGTCATAATTTCCACGTCAGGTTCGACTTCAAAAGCAGGGATCCGATTGGTCCGTCAGACGTGTATTGCATCATTGGAGAGTGGGGACCACAACGCCCACAATTCAAAACCTGCAGCAAACAGTAGCAAACAAAATTGACCTCACATGACCAGCGTGCATCTCACATGCCTCCACACCAAATGGTCAATACCATCAAATGCGATTACACGGAGTAATAAAAAAACGATCCACATAATCACGTGTATAAACAATATAGTGTTTGAGAAGGCAGATTATTTTCTTATTATGGGTCGAGTGCGATTACACGGTTGTGAGGATATGGCTAATTATTGAGTTAATATTTGTTTAATGATGACAAAACTCCAATCGAAAAAAAAAAGAAGAAGATTTATGCTATGAATAATAGAAATCAAACTTCTTTAAAAATAATCATGGAGATAAGTTTCTCAATATAATGTTTTATAAAACATAAGTAGATTCATAGTGTGGAAAAATGAGTTTGTGAGTAATCATAAGTAAGATTATCTATGTTGGTGATTACTTTGGTTTTTTTTTTCAATTTTGAATTTATAAAATTATAAATTTTAAATGATAATCGTCGGATTTTTCTAAATCACAAATAAGATTAAGGATTATTATTTCATTAGTTATGAAATAAAATTATTTAATATCATTATTATTTTTTATTTCTTAAACAAATAAAATAAAAATTTAAAATCAAAATATGAATTTTTCAGTTTCTCTTTTGCACTCGGCCTCTTAACATATCTTACACACATTTTCTACGCTCAACACTTCTTCAAACCCTAATAAGAACGCACAATAACTCTACCGTAGTACAAACCCACGACACGGTCCATCTCCAGAACCTCAACGTCTCCCTCTCTCTCGTCTCCCCGACGCGAAAGCGACGCCGTTTCGTGCCTCGACGATGGCGTTTCTGTCCTTCGTTGGTCGAGTGCTGTTCGTCTCCGTCTTCATCCTCGCCGCCTGGCAAGAGTAAGCGAATCCAAAGCTCTCTAACACTTTGAATTTGCTTTCAATCTCTCAGATCTGATGTGGATTTAGTTTGTTTTGATTTTTGTGGTGTGTTGAGTTTTGATCTGGTAGGTTTCGAGTCGATTTTGTGTGGATGTGAAGTGGAGATGGTGAATCTAGGGTTTGGGGGTTGTGAGATCTAGGGTATGGGATTTTGGGGTCTGATTTTGAATTTTGAGGTTGTATCGATGTAATTTGTAGGATGTTTTGTGTGATGTTAGCTGTGTGCAAGTCGGAGATATTTAGTGGAGAGTTATCAGATACGCTCTGCGGTAAGTTAGGGTTGGGGTGTGGAGTGTTGATTGTGTGAATTTTGTGGGGTTTTGTTTCGGTATTGTAGATTGGCAATGGCAAGTGGAGTTGGCTTGGTAAGCCGCTTCTCCCTAAGCATGAGATCAGGGGTTCGGCATCCGAGGGCAGCGGAAACAACCTCTCTATTTATAAAAATAGGGGTAATGCAGAGGTGTCTTCCCCCACACCCTGCACTTGGCGGGATTATGTGGAGATTTTAGAGTTTGAGTTGAACCTATAGCTAGTAAATCTGGTGAATTGGAGGTGTATGTATAAGTTTGATGGGAGAGTTAAATTTATTTGTATGTTAGATCAGTAACATTGATGATAATGCGACAATGTGACCTGACTTGCGTTTTACCCGTGGTGGTGGTTTTGTATCATAAGATTTGGCTTGTGGTTGTGGATGTGGTAATTTACACAGTTAAGGTGCTTGATTGTATGTTATTATGCGATTTGGTGGTTGGAGTACTGGGATAAAATCATGAAGTAATTGTGAAATTAGTGAATGCCTTTTGGGTTTGATTCGGTCACTTACCTGAGTGTATTCGAGTATCTTGGAAAAATAGACTATAAAGCTGGGGGCTTTTTATCGATTTTCTTGGTAGAGGTTCAGGAAATTAGGGTATTTGTATGTCGTGTCGGAATGCTCTTCTGTACCTATCAATTCAACTTGTGAATCTTCCATACACCTTTTTTTTAATGCATTAGTTTGGGTTCATTATCATTTGCATATGCCTTCTCACATAATCCTATTAATTTAATGCGCAGGTTCAATGAGTTTGGTGTAGATGGTGGACCTGCGGCCAAAGCTCTGAGACCGAAGTTCAATGTTTTCTCAAAACATGTATCTTCTCAGACTGGACTTAAACTCCCTCCAGTTGAGGTAAAGATATTGTCTTCTTACTTTAGAGTGCGCCTCTCTTCAAGCACACTCAAAATTATCTTTAGATTGACACAAAAACATATTTCCAAACTTTTGGGTACTTCACTACTAGCTTTTGACCATTTGCAATTCACAGATACGACATCTGGTAGCTGTGACGATAGCCTTGAAGGGCGTCGGGAGCCTTCTTTTCATATTTGGCAGCTCTCTTGGAGCTTACCTTTTGGTGAGTTCGTAGTAGTCTCAAATTTCTTTTTTGGTCTTGTTTAAATGTTAAGTATGTTGCTTGACCTTGTCGAGTCATTGTTCTACGATTGTTTCTTTGGAACAGGCTCTTCATCAGGCTATTGCCGCCCCAATCCTGTATGACTTCTACAACTATGACACTGACAAGAGGGAGTACACTCAGCTTTTTGTCAAGTTTACACAGGTTAGTGCCTACTAGTGTATGGAACACTAATGAAGTGGATATGACTTATGAGGATATGTATCAACCATAAAATATGGATGCGCTGGGTTTTTCCTTTGTATCTGGCACAGGGTGCACTAGGGATAAAGTCCCTGATGCATGTCTAGCTTTGCCGACGGTGCTGCTTATTGAGTCGACACGCATGCTCATGTCCAAATGGAAAGGAGAATACCATCTATAAATGAGTTAACTATTTGTCTCATGATTTGTGATTGTAGAATTTGGCCCTATTGGGGGCATTGCTGTTCTTCATTGGAATGAAGAATTCAATTCCGATGAGATCAATGAAGAAGAAGGCTCCAAAACAGAAAACAGGTTGAGGAGGAAGAGGTAAAGCACCCAAGTGAAAGGAGGACCATGCTGGATCTATGCACTCAACCAAATGAACACTTGGAGGCTCTGGTTTTGTGTCATGTTCGGATTTGCATTATGATTAGAAACTAGGTTACATGGGCTTCACTTGTAATGGGTTCGGACTAGTGTCCGAATCATGTAATAGTTTTTGCACTGCAGACTTGGTTATTGATGGAATTGCCAAGAACACGATTCTGGATTGGGTGACTATTCTGAAAGGTTGTTTTATGAAGTCCTTTTTTGTTTTTTTTTTTTGGTCCCTAGCATATTGTTTTTTGTTCAGTTGTTTGGCTCGAGAAGTGATTCTGGTGGTCGCTCGTATCTCTGCTCGCTCATAGCGGGTACTGATGGCGAACAATCTTTCACACTGCTGATTATTCACTTCAACACGAGTTTGAATCTGTTGCATACTAAATTTCTTTATGATTCGATGTGTTGTATCATAAGGAACTATTACATGTTAGTGGCAATCTAGTTTGTGGTTGAGTGATCTTGTTTCTGATATTGATTTATCCGGCTTAGTTCACATATCGAACAACGGAAGTTTTTCTTGTTGTCTTGCATCTCTCGACTCGCAAACCCCAGTTACTGTGTTGCTCATACACTTTCATCGACCCAAAATCCTTTTCAAGGATGCTCCAGTCTCGTTTCCTAAACCACAAGTAACATTTGGACGGGACTAGCCCCCATTCCCTTTTGGCATGCTGCGTTAGATATTTCATTAAATGAACAAGTTTTCAACCCTATCCCTATCATCAGCAGTCAGCGTTGACAATCCCATTACTAGTTCCTTTCAATATTTTCAAGCTGAATAACATATCAGTATAGTGGGTTCATTGTTATTGGATTTTTTAATTTCTAATCTCTGTGGTTCGTTTGTCGCATCTTGGTTGGCGAGGATACAAGAATGTATAAAAAAAAGATAAATTTAAAATATTGAGTTAAAAACAGACTATATCTTACAATGAAAAACGTTTACATCAAGTGGAAGCTTGGTTCTATTATGTCAACTACTGTTTCCAATATTTTGTTATCAATGGTAAATTGTTCCTGATCAGTATATATAGTTATCACAAAGAACCAAGAACAAGAACTCAAGAAAAACTATGGTTTCCACAAGCACTCAACAAAACGATTCCCCTTGTGATGATAGATTCAGTGAGCTGAAATCCTTTGATGAAACAAAAGCTGGTGTAAAAGGACTAGTAGATGCTGGTGTATCAACAATCCCAAGAATCTTCATCCTCCCACCTCATCTCTTCAACCCAACTCCACCCCACACAACCAAAACCAACATCACCATCCCAACCATAGACCTGGGCGCCGTCTCCAAGAACGATGTAGGATCACGAAGGGTTATCGTGGAGCAAGTCCGAGAGTCGTCTGAGAAGTTGGGGTTCTCCCAGGTGGTGAATCATGGGATTCCAGTTGGTGTGCTTGAGGCGATGCTAGGCGGGGTTAGAGGGTTCTATGAGCAGGATGATGAGTTGAAGAAGAGGTATTATACAAGGGATGTAAGTAGGAGGTTTGTGTATAACAGTAACTTTGATCCGTTTAGTGGACCTGGTGCAAACTGGAGGGATACATTTTTCACTTACATGGCTCCTCATCCTCCTTGTTATCAACGGATCAGTTAATAATAACATAAATAATAATAAGTGTACAAAAATAAATAATAACACAAACAATAATAACACTGTGTAAACACTATTTCTGTCGGAGTACTATTCACCGAGAACACTGTGTAAACAGTAAATTTATCCGTACGCTTTTCACGTACTGTTTACGACACTGTTCAGTACTGTTGAACACTGTTCATCCGTGGAAAAAAAATTATTTTTGTGGAAAATGCAAAAAACTTACCCGCAAAAAATATAACTTAAGTCCCAAGCTTAACAACGTTCGTTCCTAAGCCTACGTGGGCGAACCCGGTGTAGGAAATAAGGGTTGAAACGTTCCAAGCTCTGATACCAGTTTGTTACGAACGGATCAGTTAATAATAACACAAACAATAATAAGTGCGCAAAAATAAACGAGACAAAGAATTTTACGTAGAAACCCTTGTGGGAGAAAACCACGGGCGGTCGTCGACGACGAAAAATCCACTAACCAAAAGAGGAAATATAAAAAAAGCTACACTCAAAATATGAAGAATCTCACAATAAGGGATGAAAATAATAATATCTAAACAAATCCCTTAAACTCTCAATATATTTTTGTGGGTATATATGAATAGTAACTATCCACTCAAATCTCTTTCTCCTTTTATTCCCTTCCTCTCCTTTTCCAAATCATCACCCCGAGGACTCTTCTTCTCCACCACCCCGGCTGCCTCTCTTTTCTCTCCTCACAAATTCTTCTCCTTGGATTTTGGCTTTTTGTCTCATACTCCTCTCAAATCCTCTGCCCGTATTTATAGCAAAGGAAAGCCTCTTAAATCAGGAAGAAGAGGCGTGTGAAATTCCTCCGTCTGATAAAGACAAAGACGGCTGGATGAGGACAAAAACGACGACGGCTGGTCAAAGGCGTTGAGTTTGAGTGACCATCAACACTCCTGATCCTCAAGATCTCCCAGCTCCTTGCAGGTAAATCTTCGCTTCCTTAATGGGGTTCAGTTGTGTCAAAGTTTGTCTGGATACATGAATAGTGACAAAACGCTTTTTTTTGATAGATTTGATCAACAAGTTTCAATAGTGGTCTATGTGTATGCATAGTCATATTATGTTAACCAGATTACTCATAATTGAATATCACCAAATGGTTCTACAGAGAGATACTGATGGAATACACAAAGCAAGTGACAGAACTCGGTCACCGGCTCTTGGAGTTACTGTCAGAAGCTCTTGGCTTGAATTCTAGCTATCTCAACGACATAGATTGCTCCGAGGGGCTAGTCGCTATATGCCATTACTACCCTGCTTGCCCGCAACCGGATCTAACATTGGGTGCTTCGAAGCATACTGATAACGACTTCTTGACGGTTCTGCTTCAAGACCAGATCGGCGGCCTCCAGGTCCTGCTTGAGGATCAATGGATTGATGTTCCTCCCGTTCCTGGAGCTCTTGTTGTGAACATTTGTGATCTCCTGCAGGTATGCTTCCACTGATTCAATAACCGATGAACCTGCAACATACTTGTTCGATATATCATATCCAGGCCGTAAATCCCGACTATTGGGGTCTATTGTATGAGTCTGTAGGATCTGAAGGTTTATCCTAGTGAGTTACAATATGTCCATGGTTTTTCTCATTTTGGATGTAAAAATAAATGTCATTTCATGAAGTAACTTGCAAAACTCATGTTTCATGTCACAAATGTATGGCAAAACAACCAACATAGACACACGCGTAGGGAACGTTTTATTTGAACCACGACTATGTGGTGATACACTTTTGTTATTTGTTATGATCATCCAAGCCAGGAATCTGATATAGCTATCATGTTAGTACTGTTGCTGTACTTATACTCCATTTATTTCTACAGTTGATTTCAAATGACAAATTCAAGAGTGTGGAGCATAGAGTGATCGCGAACCATGCCGGTCCAAGAGTTTGAATGGCATGCTTCTTCAGCACAAGTTATGAACAGGCATAGAGCAGAATCTATGGACCAATCAAGGAGTTATTAGTAGAAGATAACCTGCCAAGGTACCGTGAGGTAACGGTACAAGACTATGTTACATACTCCAATGGCAAAGGATTGGACGGGATCTCGCCTTTGTTGCATTTCAAGCTCTAGAAGCTGTTTTTCTTGAATTTGGTGTTGTCTTATACAATTGCAGGCTCCAGTGTTTTTCGCTATTGTTATACACATTACACGAAACGAGTTTGTTGTTGCGTTTTGGCGTATGTACTAGGTTGATAATCCATCCCTTATTATTGATTGGTTTCCAACAGAGATATTGAACGTGGCTACAAGGAGTTCACATAGAGAGCTTGCAAGTATAGTGAGAATTAGGGTACACACAGAAATGATTACTTATCATTGAATTTCTTTTTTACGATATAAATATAAACAATCATATACCAAGAAATTAGTAACTATTTTATCTAACATCAACAAACATTTTTTCTATTTTTTGGTTACAGGGATAAGACGAACACATATGGTTGTCCTGAACGAATATACATCAAATATTATTGTACTCATAAATCAAGAAATAAGTTTTGGACCATTTCATCCCTAATTGGCGTTTACATCATCCAACAAAACAAGGGCAAAACCATAACATTGATACTCATGATAGTATGTTACTCGATCCATCTAAGAAAATAACGTTTTGATTTTATATATGTGTCGATTTAAAATTTGACATTCATATAACGATGATCAAACATAGTTTTTTTAATAAATTTATCATAAAATATCAATAATTATATAAGTTATATACTTCGAGTTATTATATATTACGAAACGATTGAAAACAAAATTTATATTTATATATAAAATAATATAAAATATATATTTATGTTATATTTTTCGTTAGATGTACGGATGCATATTAATCCGACCACTATCACTTAAATAATATTTCACTGTTACTCCACAGCAATCTGAGATTTGTGATCTCGCTTCGATCTCAAGCTTCAGCCTGCGCTTCATCGATCGATCATGGCGACGTTGGCTGCGTATCGGGTGAGTCTCACCATCTCCTCTCCTTTCTCAAATCGATGCATCAATCAATTTTTTCATATCGCGATCTCCTTCCATTCCATGTTCGATTTCACTTGCCCTAATTTTATGCTTGAGCAATTGTGTTAAAAATTTGATTTATCTGTGCTGTGATGATGTATCGATGAGTGGATCTGTGTAGAGATTCGTTCTAGTGTTCTGATCCATGGTTTGGATGATTTTATTAGGGATTGATTTGGAGTAGGGTTTGATTTGGGGGTAAAGGTTTGAGATCTTGTGAAGAGTTGAGGATATTCCGAGATCTGTTTGTTGTTGGTGATGATGGACTGATCTCTGTATTTGAGGAACCTACTCAGTCAAAAGTTGAAGCTTGTCGTTGAAGGTTCGAGATCGATGAATATTGTTGGTATGGTGACATCGGGTTTAAGTCGAATTGCTTCTCGGTCTAGTAGTTCACTGATCTGATGGGGTTTGGAATCGTTTAGAGGAATTAGATTGCGGATTAGGTTGAAGTAATGTCTTGTTTGCCTGTCAAAGGGGTCTGTATGCTTGAATGCCGAAAGATAGTGCAGTTTACTGATAATGCTTATATGCGCGTGAAGGGAGCTAAGCTTATTACGGAGGCTTGACCCGATTCAATCGTGTACTGCTGCCCGTGGAATTGTTGATCGAAATTTCCCTTTCTAACTTCGCTCAATGCTATTGAATGCCATGCTTTGATGTTCTAATATGTTCATCTAATCCGTGTATGATGCAGGATTCATGTCCTTTGATAAAGAACATACTACTTCTAGATTCAGAAGGGAAGAGGGTTGCTGTAAAGTATTACTCGGACGATTGGCCTACAAATGCTGCAAAGTTGGCCTTCGAAAAATCTGTATTTACAAAAACCCTAAAGACTAATGCCAGGAATGAAGGTATTTTTGATTTTTTCGAAGAGTTGCCAGATTGGTTTTTACGATTCCTCTGCATGTTCATGCCATTGTACAAGGATTCCCTTCTTTGTTCTTCCCCTATATTTGCTGAACTATTAGCATGGTCTTGCAGCCGACATAACATTATTGGACAATAATATTATCGTCTATAAGTTCGTCCAAGATCTCCACTTTTTTGTTACTGGTGGGGATGATGAGAATGAACTGATTTTAGATGCCGTGCTCCAGGGTTTCTCTGATGCAGTCTCTATTCTCCTCAGGTGATTGATTTCTCACTACATTCACCCTTGCCTAGTTCTAAATGAGTTTTCCTTGATTTTGCTTTGCGCTGTTAATGATTCGGCATGGATAAGTTGCAGGAACAAGGTTGACAAGTATGAGGCACTGCAGAACTTGGACGTTATACTTCTTTGTCTTGATGAGATTGTTGATGGCGGGTAAGTGTCATTGCATCCTTTGTTCTTTTTCCCAGTTTCAGTTTCAGATACTGGAAGTTATTAGTTCTAATTGTCGTCTATGTCAATATTTTTGGCAGGATGATACTTGAAACAGATGCCAATGTCATTGTAGGCAAGGTAGCCCCTAATAGCATTGATTCTGGAGCTCCGTTGTCTGAGCAGGTGAGTGGCAAATTGTGTATTCTTTTCGCTGAGAGTTGAGTGCTACAACAATGAAGACAAGGCAAACCTTTCTTTTCTCTGAATCCCTGATTACTGGAGTCGGTTCAAAATTCCTCGTTTTAATTGACTATATTTTTTTTCTTCGAAATCTTCACTCTGTACTCCCTGTTTTCACTTAAACCTCTTCCATGACTTCAAGTACTATCATATTTTGGTTCGCTTGTCCATATTGCTGTGACCAGGCTATAATATTTGCCCAAAGGCCCCAAACTGCATTTCTACACTCCCATACAACCTTTTTTCCCCATCACTGCCACTCCAGCCACCTCTTTTATAATGCCGTTTCAATTTGCATCTTCCTAATGTTTACAGAAATTAATCTCTTTTCCGCTGTCCGCGGTGTTCGTGTATTAACAATACTTTTCGAAGGTGTGACTGTTCCTGTATTGACACTTCTCATTGTGTGCGGTGATGGACAGACAATCTCACAAGCTTTCGCGATAGCACGAGATCATTTGACCAGAACCCTCCTTAGCTGATGAAGATTACAATGGCAAGGAGAGGAGGAATAGCCGGTGAGAGGAGAAAAGAGTTCTTCAGCACCCCATCAATTCGATATCTCTATTTTAATCATTGAAGTTCAAGTGGTGTTTACATGAGAGATTGGGATCCAAGTATTGTATCGTCATCATCTAAATCATGGTTTACATCCCTGTTTGGCATGTTTATTCGCCTTCATATATTAAAGATATCTGTGTAGCGACTCTTGTTATCGATGAGTTGTTGACTAGGGGCACTGTGAGTGTGAGACATGTTTCGTGTCTGCAGTTTTCTGGGTCATTGGTGTTCGTGTATGTCGATTTGCATTCTCATTCAGGCTTGCCACGTTTCTAGACGGATGATCATCAGTTGAATTATTTTCATATTGTTGCGAAACTGTGATTTTTAATCACTTCATACACGACGTTATACAAGACGTGAGAGAATACGTTGTACTCCAATGGTTTGTTAGCGAAAGGCTACATGTCTAATGTATGCAATCATCTATGATTAAATCTGGCACAATGTAAACCTTGATAATCACGTAACGATCAATAATAATTGTTTTTTTTAGTGATTTATTTGCAATGTTATTTATGTTGAGAAAAATTCATCTTATTTTCTTGGAGAAATATTAGGAGCATCCCCGTTCTGTTTGATTGAAGAAAATTTATGTACACTGTCGAGAATTTAGTACTAATAATTTCCCATTTTCACAATTTTTCATTTTAAATCTAGTCCTAAAATCAAACAAAATAGACCAAGAGGGAAAAAATTGTGCCCTTTTATTTCTGGTCATCGCCGGCGCCGTTCTCTGAGTCATTCTCCGATCAATTCTCCGGCGGCTAGGATTCTCAGTCACCGGCGATCAAATTCCGCCGGCGCGGCTATGATTCTCCCTCGATGAGTCGTCTGCATAGCAGCGCTTTTTTGAATCGAATCATTCACAGTCGCACCCATGAGTTACAGAAGGTATCCATCTACTCCTCCATCGATCTCAGATTTTATTTGCATTCAGTTCACATGATTTCGATTGTCTCTGGTGCTTTCGATCATCGTGGATCGGTATCGTGATGTTACTGGTGATTTGGTGTTGTCTGAGTAGGGTTCGGAGAAGGAGTTTCCCCCCCCTTTTGGTTACTTATATGATGATTCGCATATTTTATTGACTTATCCATGTAATATCATGTATGTCCATTCGGCTGAGAAGTGATGAGAACATGTGTGAGTTGGTTCCTACATCGACGATTTAGGAAATAAAGTGAGTAAAATGTATATGTGTGAGAATGGTTGATTACCAGTCAGGTTATATGAATCGAATTATACATGTACACCACCAACGACATGGGGCCGTGATCATAGATAATTCCATTTTGTGTCTCATTTTATACATCTTTGGTTCGGTTCAGAATTTGTCGAATGCCAGTGATATTTCGGCCAAAAAATAGAGATAACGATTTTGACAATTTCTTATCTGTCTAGCCAAAATGAAATGAACAATTTTTTCGTGGGTTTTTTTCCATGGACTAGCTTGCCCTTCTTAGATTTTTAGGCATCAATATGACAAACTTAAGTATGTTTGCTGGATTGTTTGGTTATGTTATGATTTTTTTATGGTCATGGTTGCATTAAGTTCATGAGGGATGATGCTGGGCTCCTTAGGCGTGTGAACTCAGTTTCTGTGAATTTGAATCTTTAGCTTTTAAATTAGAACAAGAAATGTGAAACACGGATCTCTTGGTTAGGACCCAAAGAAAAAAATACTTGTCCTTTCGATTTGCTGAGAACCTTATTCTGTGCAATGCCTTTGGGCCTTCTAATGCGAGACTTGATAATCCTCGACTTTGGTTTGATTTGCTTGTACTCAGGGACAACCAAGCAGCAAGATCTGCTTTGTTTGATGGGCTTGATGGGATAGAAGAGGGTGGTCTAAGGGTCTCCTCCTCGTACTCCATTGACATCAATGAGCACGACAATGAAAAAGCCATCGATACCCTGAAAGACAAAGTCAGCTTCCTGAAGCGAGTATGTATCCTAGAGAGCATTCATCAGTTAGATCTTTCATCTTGTGTTTTGCACATCACAACTTTCTGTATCTCGTTCTGGTTCATATAAGCTCTAGTTGGATGGATAGAGTTGTTGACGGATAATTTTCTGTAAATGATTTTCAAATGCGTTATTACAGAGGCTAAACCGTGGCATAGAATATTCCGTTTTCGATTTATGGCATGTTCATGACTCTTGATGAATCGAAGGCTGATTGTTGATGCATTCATTTACATTCTGGTTTCTGACAGCTGACAGGTGATATTCATGATGAAGTTTTGGGCCACAATCGCCTCCTTGATCGAATGGTAATACTGATTATCGCATCGGTTCTACTGATATCAGTTATCGAGTTGTCGTGCTTTTTCTTAAATATGTTCTGTTTCTTCATCAGGGAAATAGCATGGATGCATCAAGGGGCATCTTATCAAGAACAGTGAACCACTTCAAGATGGTAACTTCATTGAACCCATATGCTGTGTTCCCTTGATGACCAGTGCTAGAGAGTTTATTGGTGTCTTGCCTAATAGCTCCTTGATTTGCCTTATCACTCGCTGTAGGTAATTCAAAAGAAATCAAGCCGGAAGATGTGTATATTAGTTGCTTCTCTCGTGACATTCTTTGTAGTCTTCTACAACCTTATAAGGTAAATAATCCATATAATCTCTTACTGTATGCTTTATCTGGGTGTCATTTTTGCTGCTTTGTTCGAAGCCTAGTGTAACTTTCTAAATTCTTAGAAAGGATGTACTGTCTTGATTGTTTTTAACTGATCTTTTAGGTGACTTATTTGAGATTTCCTGTTTGATAAATGTGCTTTTGAAGGTTGTTCTAGGCAATAGCTGGTTTACTGGTTTTAGTGTCCTAAGACATTGAACTATGAGTTCCCAACCATGTACCGAGTTTCTGTGTGCTGAATCAGGGCTGTTTTGCCTTGCAGTGGACCATGGATAGTCAGATCTGTTCTAAATCTGTTCATATGTAGAAAACACAGTTTGGTCTGGCCTGTCGTAGTTGGTACGTCTGGGTGTAAAGTATATGAACTTTGCTTTATGAATCACGTTCTGTGACAATGTCCCTTGTTTGTGCAAGAGCGACAAGAGAAGTTGTCAACTATGTTATTGACATGAAAGTTCTTGAGTTAGACGCATTTGTTTATTTTGTTACAAGCTGGTTGCATTGCATATTTTTCACGATTTTCTCTTCTTTGCTGTAGGCAGTTGTGTTTGTTAGATGTGTGTCCTAGTTTGCTCTAATGCAATTGCGCCTGACTTACGAGCACATTGTATGGCTGATTTGTGCAGGCTCTTCTTATATTTCCATGCGAAGCAACCTTAATCAAAGTCATCACAGGTCAGCCCGGTGCCATTGTTGCTGTATTTTTCAATTTCATAGTGCCGTGAATGTCGAAGATGAAGGGAAGCGGGAGACTTCGATTCAGCACAGTAATCATCATGTCAGATCTCAATCGACAATGCTAACAGTATCGACGATTACAAATTCATTATGCAAACCCTCCGAGGTTGCTCGCTGATTGTTTTAGCACTACAAAAAAAAAAAAAAAAAGCAGTTTAGCTACGGATAAAATCCGTCACAAAAACATATATTTTTATGACGGATCTGTAACAAAAATAACAAATAATTTTTTTTTTGCGATGGAAAATCAACCCTATCGCTAAATTTAATACATTTAGCGACGGAATTCCGTCGCTAAATGGATTTAAAAACAATCCAATTTTTTTAGCGACAGAAATCCGTCGCTACACATCATTAAAGGAATTTGCATTCGCGCTTTTAACGACGGATTCCGTCGCTAAAAATATTTGGCTATTGCATTCAAACTATTTAGCGACGGGTTTCGTCGCTAAATAGTAAAAAGAATTTAATGATTATATTTATTAGCGACGGAATTTGTCGTTAATAAATAAAAAGAATTTTACAATTACAATAATTAACGATGGAATCCGTTGCTAAGCAGTTACAATTACATTCTTTAGCGACGGATTCCGTTGCAAACATTATTTTTCGATGATGATTTATGAGTTAAAATTTAACAAATTGTAAATATTTTTGGATTTCGTAATAGTTGAAATGTTAACTTATGAGTTAAAATTTAACAAATTGTAAAAATTTTAATGAAAAAACTACGTATTGTTAAAAACTCGTAATAATATATATGTTGCACATGATATAAGATGTTATATATGTAATAAAACTTGAAATATATAAGATGTTGTACATGATATTGGTGTTGAATGTATCACCTATTATAAATGATGTCCTTATGAAATTAAATTGAAAGTAATTATGAAAAAGAAGTAAACGATGTAAAAAAACATAAAAAGAAAAAACGGAAAATTTTAAAACTTGAATATTAGCGACGGAATCCGTCGCTAATATGTATCATTGGTGAAAAATAGCGACGGATCCGTCGCTAATAGTATAAATGCAAAAATGCAAAAATTTGTTAAGGCAAAAACTAATGTATTTTAGCGACGGAATCCGTCGATAACTGTTGAACAAGTTATTTTTGTTAGATTTAGCGACGGAATCCGTCACTAATATGTGCTCAAACCCAATTAGCGACGGAATCCGTCGCAAATTTTTTTATATATATCAGCAGCCGTCACCTTCTCATTCATTTCCTCCTTCCTTCATTTCCTCCTGTTGTTGCCGCCTGCTGCCGTCGCCCCGCTGCCGCCACTGCCATCGCAGACCCCGCTGTCGCCTCGCCCCCGCAGACCCCGCTGTTGCCCCGCCCCGTCCCCGCAGCCCGCATTTTATTCAAGAAATATAAAGGTAATCCATAGTTTACACCACAGTTGCCCTCCATTATCATTTTAATCCTGACCACGAAAATGGTATGATATTTTCCTCTGTTTATGGCAATTTGACTAGTCAGATGATGGACATCAGATTTATTTTTCTTGAAATCAACTATGTGAAAAGTGAGAAATGAAGCAACTTTCCGTTATATTTCTCATGTAAAATGCTGAATATTTGCTATCTTTTTGCTTTATACTATTTTCGGTGTCAATAGCTTATAATGGTTCTATATGTATGTTTCTCTAGTTCTCATAAAGTTGTTTGCTGATTAAAAGATGGAGGCATTTGGAGTATGATTGTCTTCCACTTTTAACTTCATAGCTGGGGTTATGCTTTTTCCTTTGTATCTTCGTGCTAGCTTGGCTGAAGTTCAGCTTCTAGACATTGTCATTAAGCAGTTTGTTTTTCATTGCAAGTTTGCCATCATATATAAACCAACAAAATCAGATTAATTTTAAACATGATTGATTGATGCTAAAGGTTTGAACTTAATTATCATTAATACATAATATCACTTAGATTGATCATCTAGGTTATGTTATGAATTGATCTACTTATTGATTGTTCTCTTTCAATCATATTTGGTAGCAACTAATCAAGTTTGATACATTCTTTTTTGATCATAACATGATTAGAACCTATTAGCACGTGAATTGATATATAAACGTCTTTTACTATAGATTCTTGTTTGGTTAGT
>JAOVYX010016453.1:0-24628 GCA_035668315.1 Drosera spatulata
ATACATAATAATACACATTTTGATAAAAAATATCCCATGATAACTTCTATTCGAATACTAACAACTCAAGATTGAAGATTATTTACAGTTTGTTTTAGGCAAACATTAAAACTACATTGATTTTCAGTATTTAATGATAAAATTACAACTTACATTCACTCGCATTAATTCAACGTAACGACAATCAATCACAATTAACACCATAAAAACAAATTGGGACGGAACAAAATATTACCGATTCGGACGACGAATCAAGTCGCGGGCAGCGGACCGGGCAGTGGGCCTTCCGGCGGGCAGTGGGCCGGACACCGGGACGGCAGCGGGCCTGGGAGCGAGGAACACAGCGGTCGGCATGGGCGGCAGCGGGCGACAAATCAAGTCGCGGGCAGCGGGCAGCGGGCCGGGCACCGGGGCGACAGCGGGCCGGGGAGCGGTGAACACAGCGGCCGGCACGGGCGACTGCGGGCGACACGGGCGGTGGTGTGCGGTGGTCGTGTTCGTGCGCGGTGGTGGCGGTGGTGTGCGGTGGTGGTGTGCGGTGGTAGTGGTGGTGTTCGGAGGACGGTGTTCGACGAAGGCGGCGGCTGACGGAGGCGACGCGGCGGAGGAGAGGAGAAGGGAGAAGAGGAGAAGTGAGGGGAAGGTGACGGCTTCGGAGTTTATATAGGAAAAATTTAGCGACGGATTCCATCGCTAATTAGGTTTTGAAAACTTTAGCGATGGAAATCCATTGCTAAATTTCAACTTCTTAAATCTTTTTTGTGTTAAAATTCATCGTTTTTTTTCTTTTTCACATTTACCTTCACTTTAATTTTATAGTGTACAGTATGTCATACATCTTACACAAAGTTTCTTGTGCGTGCAACATCTTATACATTTCAATTTTTCTTATATATATAATTCGAACATATTATTACCGGTTATTCACTCCTTAATTTCTTCATTAAATTTTTGTAAAAATCAACATGGTAGCATAAATTATCGTTTGTACTATTACGAAATCAAGAAATATTTACAATTTGGAAAGTTATAACTCATAAAATTATCATTTATATTATCGAATAAAAGTTCTAGCTACGGATTCCGTAGCTAATTTATCATTTCATACACTTTTTAAGGACGGATCCGTCGCTAAACTACAATCAAACGCATACATTAGCGACGGATCCGTCGCTAAAATATAATTAGTTACGGATCCGTCACAAAATATTAGTCACTTTTCCTTAGAATTTTTTGTTCAGAAGTGTATGATATAATATAATTAGCGACGGATTGGTCGTTAAAGAATGCATTCGAAAATTTATTTTCCTGTTTAGCGACGGATCCGTCGCTAATGATATTATATCATAAACTTCTGAGCAAAAAATTCTAAAAGAAACTTACTTGACATTTTGTGACGGATCCGTAGCTAATCATATTTTAGCGACGGATCCGTCGCTAATATATGCATTTGATTCCAGTTTAGCGACGGATCCGTCGCTAAATTAATGACATTAATTTTTTAAAATTTACAAAGTAATAAGTTTGCGACGAATCCGTCGCTAATGATATTATATCATACACTTCTGAGTAAAAAAATTCTAAGAAAAAATTACTAACATTTTGTGACGGATCCGTAGCTAATTATATTTTAGCGACGAATCCGTCGCTAATGTATGCATTTGATTCCAGTTTAACGAAGGATGCGTCGTTAAATTAATGACATCAATTTTTTAAAATTTACAAAGTAATATGTTTGCGACGGATCCGCCGCTAATGATATTATATCATACACTTCTGAGCAAAAAAATTCTAAGGAAAAGTTACTAACATTTTGTGACGGATCCGTAGCTAATTATATTTTAGCGACGGATCCGTCGTTAATGTATGCATTTGATTCCAATTTAACGACGGATGCGTCGTTAAATTAATGACATCAATTTTTTAAAATTTACAAAGTAATATGTTTGCGACGGATCCGTCGCTAATGATATTATATCATACACTTCTGAGCAAAAAAATTCTAAGAAAAAGTTACTAACATTTTGTGACGGATCCGTAGCTAATTATATTTTAGCGACGGATGCGTCGTTAATGTATGCATTTGATTCCAGTTTTGCGACGGATTCGTCGCTAATTCTATTTTTCATACACTTTTTACCAAAAAATTTCTAAGGCAAAATTACAGTTTAGCGACGGATCCGTCGCTAATTCTATTTTTCATACACTTTTTACCAAAAAAATTTCTAAGGCAAAATTACAACCATTTGTGACAGATCCGTAGCTAAATATAATTTAGCGACGGAATCCGTCGCTAAATTATGTATGGGTAAATTTGTTTCCTGTTTTAACGACGGATCCGTCGCTAAATTAATTACATCAATTGTCAAAATTTTAAAAGTAATATGTTCTGCGACGGAATCTGTCGGTAAATGATTATGAATGATTTTTAGCGACGGATTTCCGTCGCTATTTGTATTATTTTTGCGACGGCCTTTGACTTTCCGTTGCAAAATATCTAAAATTTTCTGCAGGAATTTTGCTTCGGATCCGTCGTTAATTATGTATATTTAGCGACGGATTTTTTCGATAGGTGAAATTATCCGTAGCTAAATTGTAATTTTGTTGTAGTGTGCGTGTTATTGATTGAAATTTATTTGGTTTTGATACTCTTTTCATCTCTCTCTGTTTCTTCGTTTTCACTTTTGCTTCTATTTCTTCAATCCAATTCTGATTTACTTGAAGAAAATAAAAATGATACAATCTTGTGATTTTTTCGAAGAAAATGCTTTCAAATAATGCGGATTTTGTTTTGTATCTTTTAATTTTGTTTTCGTTGTTGATTTGTTTTTTTGGCAATTTTTTTAAGAAAATTGAATTCGCGTACAATTTTATTTGTATTGGCGTACTGTTTTAAACAGTGCCCTCAAACAGTATGCCAATACAAATGAAATAATATTTCAGTTCAATTTTCTTATTTTTTTTTTAAGAAATCATGTTTTGTTTTTATTTTTTTCATTTTAAGGATATCATGTTATAAATTTTTATTTACATATTTGTATAATGTTTTTTTCCTAAAAAAAAAGAAAAAAACAACGTATTGTTTTTTATTTTTGAGCTGACGCACTGTTTCATTGAACTTACACCCTGTTTCGAAACAGTCGTCAGTATGTGCGCATGTGTGTTTGTGTGTTAGTTTTCGTTGTTATTGGTTCGATTTTGAAAAAAATTAAACAGACATAATGTTTTGTTGAACTGACGCACTGTTTCGAAATAGGGCGCCAGCTATGAGAAATAGTACGCTAGTATGTGTGTACGTATGTTTGTGTGTATACGGGTTTGTGTGTATGTGTGTTTGTGTATTTGTGTGTATGTTATCGTTGTTGTTGGTTTCATTTTGGGCAACATTTTATATAAAAAAAAAATGAACTGACACACAGTTTCATTGAATTGACGCTCTGTTTCAAAACAGCGCGACAATTATAAGAAACGGTGCACCATTATGTGTGTATATGTGTATGTGTATATGTGTGTTTGTTTTCATTGCTATTGGTTTGATTTTGAGCAACATATTGAGAAAAATTAAATTGACGCACTATTTGATTTGTATAGGCGTCCTGTTTCGATGAAACAGTGTACCTATATAAATTAAACAGTGCACCTGTACAAATTTGTGTTTCAAACATGTTGGGTAATATGTAATGATTTTTTCATTATACGAGTATCATGTTATAAATTTGTGTTTATGCATTCGTGTGTTCATACTTTTATTTTATTTTATTAAAAAAAATCGATGCCCTGTTTAAATGAGACAGTGTGCCTCATGAGATTATTGAATTGAATCGAATTTGATTTTGGATTTGGATTCGAGAGTCGATTTGAGTTGGTTTTGGGTTTCGATTTAAAATTGAAATGGTTTCAGTCGTGCATTTTGGGTGGTTTTGGTTTGATAAATGAAATTATACTTGATGGGAATTATTTTCCCGGATTATATCTATTGAGAATTTTTTTACCTTTTTATAATTTTCGAGAATTTTTCCTAAAAAAACTATTGATTTCATTATGTTCTATGTAATTTAATACTATTATTTAATTAAAAATTTTCATCCCATGCAAGGTACAGGACATATTCTCGTGAAAACGTAAAAATAATCTTTCATTTTTTTTTTTCTTCTGTTACATGACGGAACGCGCAATACGAAAATATCATTAATGCATCTATTCCTCGGAAAATAATATGCTTTGATATCCACCATATGAATCAAGACATTCATCTATTCCTATCGTCAATCGCACGTATTGTGGGATGCAAGGAGAAATTGACACTTTTAAAGCTGAGGATGAGAGGAACAATGGTACATGAAGCAACTAATAACCATTAAAGTGATCACAAATCGCTAGCAACACTTTTGGGCCAATATATTTCTTCATGTGTGCGACAAATATGATGGAACCATTACCTTTGCTCTAAACAATATGACCTTTATGGTCATATTGACATTTTAACTTATAGTTTTAGAAAGAAAAAATCATCCGTGTTGTAAAAGGAAACGTAATGACTGTTGCAAATATTACAGATTCGTTATTTTATATTGTAAGTTGAAAAATCTATAGTGTAAGTTAATGAATGAGTACAATCAAGTTGTTAGTGTATTTTATAACTAAAATCTAAATGTATACATTCAACAAGTTACAGTATAAATTTTTCAACCTACAGTTTACAGCAGTCATTATGCTGTCTTTTGCAGCATCAATAACGCGCCCTTTAAAAATGCATAGTCCAATTAATATATGATCTACGTTTCTTTACACAATGCAACATACAACAATAACTAGACTAATAAACGTTTTAGATTCTAATACAGGAATAAAAAAGGATGAATTCAATGAAACAATTATTCCTCTTAGATCATGTCATCAGGGATTTTAGGAAACAGTTGTGTTAAATATTTTTAACACAGATAAGATTATTAATGTGCCACGACATCATTGATCGGTATCAAGACGGATAAATGGACCATATGGAATCACTCTTCTGTTGAAACTATCAAATATGACATTTATAATTGTGAATATGTGACTCATTCAAACCCAGAAGTTTCCACATCTCATATATCAACTGCTCCCTCGTAAACTGACCTATTCGATGATGAAATTTCACCCTCAACAAACAATTGGTTCAGCCGTCAAACCACGCGTTAGCAGAAAATAAAGAAGACCAAGGCTCAGTAGCCGTATGAGCTAAGCTAAGAAAAAAAAAAAAGGATTTAAAAAAATCAAATCAAATTAAAATCCCCTGTGGTTTGTGTTTCACACCAGTTTTTCCTATATATATTTAGGTACCCTTTTGGCAAAAATAAGCTCGTGATAAACTACTCTCGTTTATCATTTCAGCTCCCTTCCTTTCTCTAGCTCTCCCTCTGCCATCGAAACCAACCGCCTGATCAAAATAAGCCTGAAGAACGTAGCGCGATAAGAGATTATTTGAACTTGATTAAGCATTACCACGGCAGGCTCATCGAAGTTGATGTTCCTCGTCTTCGTCGCCTCATCTCTCTTTATCCAAGCAACTCTAGGTACGCAAATTATGTTTTTTAGTATAAGTCTTGGTGCACAGAATATGCTGACATACTATATATCCTATGTCGCGTGATGATCATCCTGTAAGAGTTTTGGTATTATGTATCTTGGATCATTGACTGATTCCTAGGCAGTTTACATACTATTTCACCATTGAATCGTGATCTTTATGTATCATTTATATTGTTGATGTACATATGTGATGATTGACAATGGTTTGCTGCTTTTCCTATCTTGCTATCAGGTGAACTGGTATGTGAAGACTTGCCAAATGATGTATGCGCCTTTGCGATAGCGTCCTCCGGGAGGAGGTGTGTGTTGGAGAATTACATGAAGAAGAGAGGAAAGACTGAATACCAATGCAGGACGTCCGAGGTTGTCGTGGATAGCATGCCAGAGAGTATTGAGACGGACAAGTGCGTGCAAGCTTGTGGTGCTGATCGGAACATGGTGGGCATCTCCTCGGATGCCCTCCTTGATCCGTCATTCATGGCGAAGCTCTGTTCCCTGGATTGCTACGAGAATTGTCCTAATATTGTTGACCTTTACTTCAACTTGGCCGCTGGTGAAGGTATGTGTACGCAAGCATTACATATATCGAGAGACTTTTATCTTTGATCTGCATATGGAATATTGAAATAAGCACATAGATAATGAGGAAACTGGTCAGTAGTTTGTAAGCTTGGATATCTATTCACCAGGGTTCAAATTCTTGCACGGAATGACGACATTCTAGAATGAACCATAACCATCTCTTTGTCTGTTTTGCTATGCATGCTTATACTTGGAATTTATGTCTTAAGACTTAAAGGCTATCGTACTTGATTTATTTGCAAAAGGTGGATGGGTCATAGGGTACCTACGTCGAGGCATTTAGTTCGATCTTAATGAAACTATTGATTTACTTCACGTGTAGGTCTCTATACATATAGGATTATATACAAGTATCTTGTTCTTTTCCTGAGTATTAGGTTAGGGTCACTTTCTGGTAGGCTCTTTTAGCAAATTCTGCTTCACTTTGACTCCAAGAATTAACCTGCTCCTTCAAGTTCTAAAAACAAAATATAATCAGGAGCAAAAAAGGAATGAGAATTAAAACTATGGAACTTTAACCAACTTGTATGTTGTATTCATGCAGGAGTGTTTTTGGCCGACCTTTGCGAGAAACAAAGGAGTAACCCTCGACGAGCCATGGTCGAGCTACTGAGCTCCGGTGCTGCTCCTGGTCCTATTTCTGTTGAAAAGGTCTTCGTTGATGCCCCTGCAGCAGCCCCTGCAGCGTTCATATGACCGATCCATCATATGATAGCTATACATCATTACATTGTCACGAAAACCATACCATCTTAGGGATCAGTCACGCCGGATATATTCTGTAATCGTTTTGTTTGCTCATCTTGTCTCACGAGTGGTAGCGACTCAAACCATGTGTACTACATTTTATAGATTTGTCAGGTAATATAGAGTTTCAGAGATACTGTCATGTAATAAGGATAATATTATCTTGTGGTGAATATGATAATATTGATTTGGATGTAGTCCCAAGTCTTCTTTCATTGAATAATAAGAGGTCTTCGCAATAAAATCCACAAGTAAATGAAATCATATATCATTATAAATATATAATATATTATGGAAAAAAATTTGGTTGATCATCCACGTATCATCTTATTATTGATTAATTTGATTATAAATTTATCATTAAAGTTTTGATCATCACAAAACTAATGAAGGATTTAACCAAATAATTACTAAGATTATCAATTCAAATGTAAATCTAATGTATAATATATAAGGAAGAGAATAACCTTTCATTTACTCGATCATTTGGTTTTGTTGGGTCATGTATCTTCTTTATTAATTATCATCTTTTACCGTATAAATGAATAATATTTATTATAAAAATCATTAATATAAGTAAAATATTTCAAAACTTATTGTAATATGTTTTATATGATACAAGTTGAGATCTGGTTCATATAAAGACAGGTCAAATCTTGTCATTTCGTATAGATTGGTTTATTTCACAATATGTTTGGTTGAAAACTTGCTTGAGCACTGACTCACTTCGTATTGAATTTCTATGGAATTTGATAAAAAAATAATATTTTTTGATAATAGAGTTTGACTGGGATTTAGAAGAGAGAATGAAAAAAAAATGATGAAGGAGGTGATGACACATGGTGATTTATTTTTATATTTTTTATATGAATGTTACTAAATATGATACGTTGACTATATTTTGGGACGATCCAAACAAAAAAATATTGATTATAATATGAGACGAAGAGAATGATATTTTGTATAATAACGATCAGCAGTAAAAGACAGCGAAGGAAGCAGATTGTTTGTTGTTGCTGTGTTGTTGGATGTTGTTTTGCTTTGTTTTTTTTTTCTTCATTTTATATTTAAAAAAAATTAAAATCCTATTGAGGAAATATTAATCCTAAAAAAATAATACCTAAAATAAACTTAATAAAAATAACCCCATAAAAAATAAAAAATCCAATCAAAAAATAAAAACAACACAAACAAATCTGAATCGTTGGATCCAAAATCCAACTGCCCAAATCTTATGCTGTGGACAGTCGGACTGCAGAGATCCCATTTGTGCAGCAAGTATTGAGAAACGAATAAGCCAAGGGGCTTTGAAGTGGAATATTTCAATGAAAGGATCAGTCATGATAAGGAACTGTTGAAGCGTGCAACCTTCGAAACCAGAAAGTTGACCAACGAACCCTCGTTTCTAATACTTCAGCTGCCCCCGTTCCACCCTTAAAAGAGCATTTGCAATGGTTTTTCTAAACCAATCGTTATCTCCAAATACATAAAATTTGTTCAAAATTGATTCACCCAATAGACTTTTTATCACTATCCTTGTATCATTCGTTACCCTACATTTCATTTCCCAATTATAAAGAATCAAAACATCATTCATTATACATGTTTTATTGTTATTTTGTGCTTTTTGAGATTCTAAGAAAATAATAACCTTTTAAAATTGATTTAAAACTTAGGAGTTATTAATATTAAAAAATAAAAATGAAAGTCATAATTAATGAAGATAAATATTTTTTATAGCATAAAAACCATTTAAATGTTTATTACAATGAGAATTACTCATAGAAAATTAATGTTATAATTTAGAAAATGAAAATATATTAAAAGATCAATATAGGAAAATATAAAATATCGATATAATGAATCGATATAGAGAATATGTTGGATGACTGAATAAAATACTGAATCAATATTAAAAAAAATGACACTCTAACATTACAGGATAACCGTAAGGATAAAGAAACTGCAGCTAATGGTTACTATGAGAAACGGATAGTGGCCTATGCCCAGTACCGAAACCTCTCTTGATGTATATACGCATACACTGTCACAGCAATATGGACTCATTCTTTCATGCTTCTGACGGCCATTTCAACCCTGAACTATCCTAAGCAATCGCCTTATAGATGGTTGATCATGATTGCAGAGCTGCAAGCTGATGCATGATGAATCAACATCATGGAATATCCACCACATGCTCAGAAATCTGTTTCTAAATTGATGCTCTACAGCTCTAGTCAAGATTGGAAAGGCATGGAAAAAAAAAAAAAAAAACTTTTGTTGCTGAAGATATCGAAGAGCTTTATAAGGCCCCAGCCACATCTGAACATGTAACAACTATTATTCTTGAGATTTGCTCCCTTAAGAGCAGTTAAGAGACTTATAATTTGACATGAATGTCACAAAGAAAAATATTACATGAAATGTGACAAACATATATGTAATGAAAACAAGTTTATCTAGAAACTTGTATAGATGAAATGAAACGAAACAATAAGTTGTTTGAAAATCTTTATCCATATTATGATGTGGAAAGTGAAGAGAGCACGTATAAAGGTTTCTTCACTGCATCTCTCTTCAATTAATTATTAAGACATGTGAACTTTGCACACACACGCGTCGGGCTGGGCCGGGCTTGGACTTGTGCGTATATTTTTTTTGGACAAACTTAGTACTAAATACTAAGTGTTTTTTTGCCAACAATGAACCAGGAAGTTCATCTAAACGCCCAGACACGGTGTCCCTTTTCTTGTGAGTGCAAAACAAATTTTTTTGGGGACAGTATTTCTTATAGATACAAATCCCAAATAAGATTGAATGAGACACTAATCATCACAAGTATCATTTCTTCACTTTGTGAAGGAAATCTCCACTATTTTCAACGCGGGTTTATCTTGACTATTAATAATATTATTAATATTAATTTAGTGATCCAAGTTTTATATCTTCAAGATAAGATTAAGTAACCGTCATATCTCCACTCCTTAAATATTCTAGTGAATATCTTTTCATGAATTACGGTAACTTTATGATGGCTAACAGTTTGTAAATAGATTTGAGATACATGCCTGAATCAAGTGCTCTCCTCCGATTAAACACATCATTTAAAAAGAGTAATTAGTTTACTACCAGTTCCGATTAGAGTTTCGCTCGTAATCGTCATCATCCAATGGACGTGTATTTGAACAAACATGACAGGAGGTATGATCCTAACGCTTCCGTTACAGTTTATTAGATCCAAGATCTATCATCGACTACTTCAAAGACGATTCCAAGAGGATGTCTTTGGGATCGCTTCCTACAATACCCAACGAGAGACTTAGTTATTTCGTGGAGGGTTCTTCGTCAAGAATCCTAATTGATCTTCTATTCTTGGAAGTGGGGATGAATAATTCCTTAAAATGAGTTGAATACAACGCATCTAAGTCTTCGATCTCTTTACATCCATCTTCTTATTCCATCATTCTATTTGATTTGTATTTAATCTTATATCGTGTATGTTATGAACATTGTTTACTATTTTGTCTCTTCTCATACTTTTTTCTTCATAGGAATACATTTCCCAACAATTACTAAGCGTTTGGATTGCACGAATGGTTTTGATAGGGAATGGTATTCTGCATAAATGAAGGTCAGAATGGAATAAGGTGTTGCATTCCATCAAAGGTGTTTGGTTGACACAATAGGAATGAAATTTTGTTTAATCAATGGAATCAAAAATGAAGTTTTATTTAAATCAATTTAGTTTAAAATCCGGTAGGTTATTAATAAATAATTAAAAAAAGTTTTTATTTTTCGAGTTCATATTTTATTTATTTTACTATATAATGAAATTTATCTACGTGTTGAAAGTTCGTAATTGTAGTCAAGAACAAACTGGGGGGCGAATAGGAACTTCTTGTACGCAACGAAAGCAACAAACAGATCAAACTGTCCTAAACCAATCTTATCAGATACAAGCAAACAAATGATAAACGAACAATCACTTGATCAAGATTCTAACAATTGAAATCTAACTATCCGATGAACGAAATGTTGGACTATCAAGAAATAACCAACTAATCTACTGACGATCAAGAAATAATGAATGAACAAGTCTATCAATGTTTCAACACACACAGCGTTGGGAATTCAAACAAATGAACAGATCAACACCAACAGATCAGACAAGAAAGAAAGCAGAAAATCAAGAACACACAGTTTATAGTGGTTCAAACTCAACTCAGTGTTAACTAATTGATTTGAACTTAATCCACTCTTCGTCTTGTTAGCAGTGTGCTACACAAAAAGGTAATCCACTAGATGACTTCAGATCACAGTACAACTGATAGAGTTTTCAGGCTCACTCTTCAATCTCTACATACAATCAAAATCAACCAATTTGATCACAACAATCCCCTAAAGATCCTTTAGACACAATCAATCACAATCAATTGCAAACACAAACTCACAGAGTACGAAGACTTGGAGCAATCACCGGCTTCGACATGATGTTCTTGATGAACAGATTCTTGAATCGTAGTTTGAAGTTTCTTGGAGAGAGAGAGAGAGAGAGAGAGAGAGAGAGAGAACTTGAGAGTGCTTTTGATTCTTGTTTGAGTTAAAAAATGAATTCGATAAATGCCCTTCTCTCTATAGACTTGTGCCTTATATAAGCAAGGTTGGTGGATTACTCTTCACTCAATCCCCAATTTTTCTTCCAGAAGTCCAGCTGTATATTTCAAAAAATTTAGATCAGACGTCAACAAAGTCTTCTTTCAGTAGATATGTTCCTCGACAGATACCCCTCAAAAGGATGTCAGTATCGAATACCCCTAACCAGGACTGATACTCCCATATTCCCTGAGCAGACGAAAGAAACCACATAACCCAAAAAACTTATCTGACCCAAACCAATTGTTTTGTCCAGAGCTTTCACTGTTCTGATTCAAACCTTCTGACAGAGTACTCGTAAACTATCAAAACAATTCATCGTAAAAGTTAGTGTTCCTTTGACTCATCAAATCCAGCAATATACTTTCACCTGCTTATTTTAGTATATATTTTCTTCTTATTATTTTATTATTTTGATTTATTAGAGTGGAATATTTTGTTTTGTTTTATTTGTTGCCAAACTGATCTTGGAAAATGAGCTTATTCCTTTTCCTGAGTGAATCACCCAATCCTGAGATCCAACTCCCGATCGAAAACCCAATTTTTAGTAGAATGAGAGTCCACTTGGAATATTATATTCCGATTTAAAGGGACAACCAAACATCAAAATTACAATTCCATCGTAATGGGGTGTCCCCCTCCTCTCCTCATTCCTTCAAACTAAAGGGGCCCTTAGTGAATTCTCGCATCTTACTTTTCAAGACCTTAACAAGTTAAAATTAAACAACACGCAGATCACTATAACAGCTTTTGATTAAATAGTTTCGGAAATGGTGCATGGTCAAACTGATAAGCAAATCAATTGACATAAGGAAAGATCCTGTTAGACTACAATGTAGTATTCTCTCTATCCCACAAAAGATAAAAAACTTCCCTAATTTTGATGTCCCATAAAACAAGTAACCCTTTCATATTTGGAATTTTTTTTTATAAAATTCTCAATAAAAGAAGAAGAGCATTTTACCGACCCATAATTTTTCGACTTTGCACTTAAATGCATGAACTATGAAAATAGGCATATAACCTCCTCAACATTTTTTCATTGTTAACACCCCTAACTGAAATGATGTAAAGATCAAATTACCCTCTGAACACAAAAGAAGAAATAAAAGGAAGAAAGCTGCTCTTGATGGTATTAGACAACCAATTCCAATTCGATCACTCACAAACCCTAAACAAAATGCCCTCATTATTCAATCAATCCCTACAAATCCTAATCAAAATCATCAAATCGATTCAACCAATTTCATATTGATTCAATCAATCATCACAAACCCAAATCGAAATCCCCAACTACCCCCAACTTATGTCCAACCTCGATGCCGTCATCGCCTGTCTCAAAACTCAATCGAAGATGCAATGGATCATGAACTCGATATCGTCGACTGTGAGATCGCTGGAAGTGCCATTGAATATGGGGGATTTTGGGGAGTATGCAATCTTGGGCTTTCCGCTTACAGAGACGATAGCACTATTTGCATTAATGATGGCTTACTTATACGACGCGATAAGATGCTGGATTGGTTCGAGGAGAGGCAGTATACCTTGATTGAGTTGTTTGTAACGGGATGGAATTGCGATTCAATTCTGATTTAGTTCTGATTTAGATCATAAGGAAATAAGAAGGAAAGACCTATCATTGATTTGTGAGACTATCAAATTTCAACCCTTTCAATTGAGATTAGACATGGGGATTATCTAATTTTGTGATTTGATTCGGTTAGATTCTATTGATATATATTGGACATAATTTGGCTTGTGCTTTCAATTTACATAGATATAATTTTTTGATAGAGGAGAAAATGAAGAAACAGTTTGAAAATCGAGAATTAAGGCTCTGTGGAAAAAGAAGAAGCAGGTTAGGGATGAGGGCATTATGGTATAAAAAGTCACTTTTGACCAACTTAATAACCCTATTTTTTTATTATTTTAACGGTTGCACTTTAATCCTTAACGGTAGGGGGTGTAATGCCTATTTTTATACTTAAGGTGGTTGAGCGTAAAATCGAGAAAGTACAAGTGGGTAAGATGCACTTTTCTCAACTATCAAAACATCAATACATTGTACCTTGTATCTAATCAATTCATCCCATTATTTTTTTTACTATTTTTTTCTCACTCCTCTCTCTCACAAAATCAAAAGTACAAATAAGTCATTTCTATTAAATTCAACACACATAAATTTTCGTTCCAAGTCAAATTAAAGTGTTACATCTTAAGAGATGAAGGAGTAACAGTTTTATTGACAAGTATAGTGAAGAAGAGGTATCAAACCTATATAGTGGATTTATAGCGACCGTGGTTTTTTTCTGATTTGGGTTATCTACGTTAAATCTTATGTTCTTTGATTTCTCGGTTCGATTTTAGTCATTGAGTTATGCACGATTGTCTTCCTCATTCCGTCGACTTCACGTTCTTTAGGGTGTAGAACCCTAACAAAGTGGTAGAGCATCAGGTTTCGTAACTGAAAGAAAGATCAATCTTTAATGATATAAATTGAGTTTTTGAAGTAAAGGTTTGATTTTTGTGATAAAGGTTGAGTCTTTGCCAATCTTGGAGGAAGCGATGACATCGGAAGTGAAAAAAGTCGTTATCAATAGGTTTGATTGGAACCACTTTGGATTGTGAAAGATGCAAATTAAGGATCTATTGTATCTAAAGAGATTGCACGAACCGCTGTTGGGAAAGAAACTAGATTCGATGAAGCAGGAAGAGTAGGAGTTACTAGATTGACAGGCCTTGGGTAAAATTCATTTATTTTTGGTGAAGAATGTTGCGTTTAATGTGATGCGTGCGAAGACAACAGTGGATCTAATAAAGGCCTTAGAGGACATGTACGAGAAGCCGACGACACCAAATAGTCTGTTCAACCTAAAAATATTTGAAGGTATTTCCTTTGTGAACCACGGAGTAAATTTAATTTGATAGTGAGTCAATTAGATTCTGTGGAGATTACGTTCAAGAATGAAGTTCGAGAGTTGATTTTGTTATCATTTATTCCGGAGAGTTGGAACGCAACTGTGACTACTGTGAGCAGTTCTTTGGGGTCAACACAATTAATGTTTGTGGAGGTACGAGATCTGATTTTGTGTAAAGATGTTCATGGGAGAAAAATGGGAATAGATTCTGGATTAGCTTTACGTGTTAATAGTAGAAGAAGAACGTGTCAGCGACAAGACTATTGTGTTAGAAGTAGGTCGAAGAGTAAGTCATATGCAAATTCAATCTATTGGAGTTGAGAAAAGAAGGGATATCTATGAAGGGACTGTAAGGAGAAGTCTCTTGATGTTGATGTCAATGATGTGTCAACTGATTATGAAGAAGCCTTGTTCCTTAGCGATGATAGTCATGTAGAACCTTAGGTCATAGATTCTGGAGCATCGTTTCATTCAATCTCATAGAAAAAGTGTATGCAGAATTACAAATCTGAAAACTTTGACAAGGTTTATCTTGTGAATGGTAAGTTTTTGAAAGTTGTGGCGAAGGATGATATGCATTTGAAGATGTATAGTGGGACTTCATTGGTGCTTAAGGATGTAAGGCATGTTCCTCAGTTGAGAAAGGACATGATTTATGTGGGACAATTGGATGACGCCGAACACTTAACCAAGTTTGATAAAGGATCATGAAAGGTCAGAAAGGATGCTATGATGATAGCACGGGGATTGAAACCCAATACACCTTACATGAAGTTGACGAGAAAGTATGAAAAATTCGAGTTCGATGGTGTCCGAGACTTGGACTTGTCCGAGATGGTGTAAGATTGTTGGAAAGACGCTTTGCATTGAAACCTCGTTCTCCTACTTGTGAAGTCTAGAAAGATGCCTAGACCACTTCAACTAAATTCTACATCATTCTAGTTGTTAAAGCCGAGTAAAGATGTGCCTAATTGTTCTCGTGGTGCTTCGGTCGAGCGGGAGTTGAAGACGAAGGACATGATGAGGTCCTAATGAAAAAGTCAACTCAAATCCTAAAGGAAGACCATGAACCTAGTGGGACTAGAAGGGACAAGTGGATTGCAAAGAAGTTAGTCAAAGATGTGACGATGCTCGATGAAAACTAAGGTTTGAAATGGCCTTACTTGGTCTCCATGTTTAGATGCGAGTCGTGCCTGCGAAGATGAAATCTTGAGATCATGAATGATGCATTTATTTTCAATAGACGGTGTGGTTCTTGTGATTCAGTCAGCAAGAGGGAAAATTGTTAGATGTTGAGCCTTAATAATTTGAGCAAAGATATAAGGCTCATTTGGATGGAGATCGATGCTGTCATAGGCACAATAAATTAAAATATATCACACTACTTCACTCAATACGAGTGCAATGATAATATAGCAGTGACAAGTATTGATTCAAACCAATGATGAATAGAAATTGAATGATACGCAAACTCTAGTCTTAGAATGCACAAGTATATACCATGGCTGAGACTAGTCTGCTAGGAAAGTGAGACTGGTGTGCAATAAGCCTTGTTCAAAGAGGGATGCAGTAAGGCTGGTTCAGAGAGGACGCAGTAAGGTTGGTCTTGAGGAATGCAGTAAGGCTGACAACACTGAGGTCATGAGTAAAGAGACCGTAAGGCTTGGGTATTTGGGCTTCTACAACAAGGAATGGTTAATCCTGAATTGCTTCTGTTTGACGAAGGTTACTGCAGCAAGGATGAGGAGCAGCAAGGTTGAGTTCTACAAAAGGGTTCAGAAGAAGTCAAAGTTCATTGTTGCATCTGTACTGTGTCAGCGTACTTCTCTGCATCTACACCAGAGGTCATGGGTCTGTGAATATGGTTACAAGATGGAATAGAAGTGGCGTTTCAAAGAAAAGACGATTTATCAGTTGTAATCGGTTTGTATTGTCATTTACTGGATGTAAAGTGACAAGTTGATTGTGAGCCTAAAATAATCACACATAGTGCTATCCTCTTGATTTATCACTATGATAATCAAGGGAAGATTAAAGTAAGGGATATAGCCGTATTTTAACAATATACTCTAATCTGTACAAAATCTTTGTGTTTTTACTTTATTGCTTTCATTACATTTAACCCTACTGCCGATCAACTTCAACCAGCAGTAAGCTAAAAGAAACTAACGTTATTGCAATAAGGTTCCACATTACTACCATAAGCTAAGGACTCTGCTGTCCAACTAACCTTTGTTAGTTTGACGGTAAAGCTAAAAAGAGAGACTATTCACCCCCTCTTCAGTCTCACAGCAAGTTATCTCGGGACTTTCAATTGGTATCAGAGCCAACATTTCTAGGCTTAACAGCTTTTGGAAAGGGACTCTACTTTGTTTTAGCTTGCAAAGAAGATACTGATATGAGTTTTAAGAATGTCAGGTCAATAAGAGGATAAGAAGGACAACACTTAAAAGAAAGCTTTATTTATATATGCCCATCCTATGTATACGAAGCACATCTCTTGTTCAAAATTCACAAGAGAAGTCAAGATGGTGAGCCAACAGAGAGAAGTGCTGTAGTAAAGACTTCTGAGCAAAGGAGAGGTCACAGCAACAATCGCCAATTAAGTCACAATCTCTTAGCTATGAGCTATGTTTCCTTAAAATCTCTATTCATTATTATAACAACCATGATATTGCCAAGACGAGAAATGTTATTCTTCACTTTGGGAAAAAGTGTATAGATACAGAATATCATTCATAAGAAATAATTTATAGAAGGGTAACGTTAAAATGGAATTTATTCCCAACAACTCCTTAAAAGAATCAAGATTTACTTAGTAAAAGTAAAGCTAGGGATGCTAGATTTAAATGAACAAGGCATTAGTCCCTAAAAATGAACAGTCTGGTGAACCAAGTGTTAAGCTACTGTAGAAAGGTTCACACCTTACTGCAGCAATGCTTGGGAACTACCCTACTGCAGCGAAGGTTACCCTTATGGCAGAAAGGTACACTGCACTAACACTGCACAGTCACATCATTACTGCACTGCTTCCCAAGAAGCACTTTGTGGCCAATTACACGGCCCACCTTTTTCATCATCCAATTGAAAAGGTTTTCGTTTCACTATAAATAGGGGCCCATGCCAAGGCTTTTTAACCTTTATGCTTATCCTACTGCGATAGTCTTTTTCTCTCCAAAATTCACAAACTCTCAAACTTCAGAAACGTTCTCAACTTTCAAAAACCTTAAAATGGCACCAAGGTCAACCAAATCCAAGAACTCTAACCAGTAGCGGAAGAGAGGGCTACCGTACATACAAGGGTCTTCCAATTCTTACGGAAGCGCTTTGGAGGAAGAAGCTGAGGCATGTCTTCGGCAAAATTGAATTCTTTGAATGAAATATGTTATTTGGAAGGAAAGGAACAATATTACCTTTCGTGGAGCCTCTCCCTCACTTCATGCCATGAAGAAAGACCTCTCCAAGGTGGCTCTTGAGAAAGCCTATCTGCTGCATAACTTGGCGCCTGACCATGAGGATCTCCTCTTAAGAGCAAGTGGAAACTACCCTTTTCGTCACTGCTACTTTGTTTTGTCTCGCACGACTACTGCGAGGGTGTTAGTTGAGCTAGATGTCACTAATTGCATAGAATTAGGCGCGGGGAAGGAAAGACAGAAAGTCCGGTCCCGTAAAAGAGTGAAAAAAAATGCATAATTTACCGAAAGCAAAGTGCAAGGTCGACATCTTCCTTAGTTCTGAATCTAAATCATCAGAAACCAAGCTCCAAATAGGTTTTGTGCTTGATTTCAGCTCTCTTAATCTGATCGATGATGATATCAAGGAAGTCGTCAATCTGTTAATGCTTGCAGGTCTGAAATTTGTTCTGGGGCACAACAGTTTAATCTTTCTCGAGAAGGTGCTACAATTTCTGGACAGCATAAGGGCGGACTAGAAAAATGTGACCGAGGATAATGATGGGATTAAGATCTCTGGCAAGGTTTGAGACAGGGACCTCACAATCAATGCAGAAACGTTAAGGCAGGCTCTTAAGCTCTCCAAAGAAGGGGAAATGAAAGTTGATGTGGAAACCGTTCAAGCAGCAAGGCTACAGATGTTGGGGGAAGAGGACCAGGAACACCCCCTGTGAACAATGAGGGCTGCACTACCCCTCAAGTACAAACTTCTCGCAGATGCAGTAAAGAAGGTACTGTTATCAAGGGAAGTTTCCAAGAATCAAGTTATAGAGGATCGGTTGAAGTTGATGAGTGCAATTCTCTTGACGAAGAAGATGAATTGGGCAAACATTCTTCTTGAGCAACTAGTCGTGGGCGGTGACAAAAATTTCTTTGGAAGGATTGGAGCATGATCCTTGAGCATATATTGGCTATTCCTGTAAAGGAGGGCAAGAAACTGAATGCCCTCAAGGTAATCAACTCAAAGGCTGTCACAAAATGGGGAGTAAAACATAACAGTAAGGGTGCTGCAACAGAGGTTACTGAGACCTCACAAGCAGCAGTAGAGTCTGAGCCTTCTACAACTTAGGACGCTGCACAACTTTCTTCTATACCATCTGCACCTACCTCAGCTACAGCACCCAAGAATGTTCCGAAGAAGAAGGCCAAGAAGGGATTGGTATGGAGGACTTAACCCTGTCTGCCGAGTCATCTCTCAATAGCAAAGCCTCCTAAGAGGCAAGGACAAGCCCTACCACAGTGGAGTCTACTGCAGAAGACTCCAATCCTACTGTAGCTGACACAAGTGATGCTGCATCAATAAGAAGTCATCTTCTTGTAATCACCACTACTGTTGAGATGACTGCAGACATTCTAAAAGATCTTCCATGTGAGGCAATCCCATCTCCGCCTTCTACAGCAAGGGAGGAGTCCATTCCTTCTACAATAGAGGTTGATGGCACCACAACCACCTTCACAGAATTCTCTCCACCATAAACATCCTCACTGCCACACACACCAATAACCATATCCTCAAGCATCAACATCAAAACACGTCCACATACACCACAAAGACCCCAACCAAACATTGACCCCAAAGACAAAGGGAAAAAGATCATGGTTGAACAGTTAAGCCCAAACAATGCCAAAGGCAAATTGAGGGAGATGTTGCACTTGCTGCAAGGCTTGCATTAGAGGAAGGTGCCTATCTCATCGACCCAAGTCTTACAGGAATCCTCTCAAATCCAAATATCCAAGCAGAACTTGCTGTAGCCATTTAAAATGGCATTGAGGCCGCCCAATCAACTTAAACTTGAAATCAACCAGCCACCACCACCATAAGCCAAAATGTCCCCATCAGACCACCTTCAACTTCCACAAGAAGAAGAAGCAACACCAGAAGTTCTAGAAGAGACACCAGACCTCCTACCAACTTCAGACCTATTCTCCGTACTATCCAACCATAAATGTTGACACATCCAGAAATGCCTCTGGGCTTGGAGTCAAGCTGTCCATGAAATACAATAACAACAACCACAAAATTCAACAGTTCTATAAGGAAGAAGAAGCTCTTTTTGAATTCATGATGACTCTTGAGAAGGGGAAAAGGCTTCGAGAGCTTATCATGAATACGACAAACACCTTTTTTGCAAGAATGCGTGGCCACTGTGACAGAAGGCAGGATCTCTGGGAATGGCAACAATGCTGGAGATGATGATGATGATGATAATGCTCCTCCCCATTCTGCACCACCACAAGAAAGTTCAGATGAGGAGCTCATTGATAGAATTGCTGTAGAGTTTGCTACACAGGACTTTAGTACAATTTCTGAAATAACTCAGGAGGAAGAAGCTCAGCCAAGTGAGCAGGACTAAACTGGCATGGATCTTATTGTTGAAGCAGCGTTTGGATCGCACTGAGAGCTAAGAGCTACCTTTCACATCCTACAGCCCCCTCTACACCATAATATTCCTTCAACAGACTCCATTACCACTATTGAAAGGCAATTTTATGATAACATCAGTGCAAAACCCCCTATCTACGATGTTCCTCAACTCACACCACCTCGACAACGTCTTTGTGACCTCACCATCATCAACCTCTACCAAAATCACCACCATAAAATCTCCTTCAGCACCACCACAAGTAGAGCCACCATCCTCTATTGCTCCCTTCAAAATGCAAGCACAACCTGTAATAGCAGTATCTGAAACTTCTACACAAGAAGGTGAGCAACCATAAGGAGTGTCTGAGACTCCTACGAGGGAGTCTGAGGCTAATGTATCTCATCAAGAAGAAACTCAGGAGATGACTGAGACTGCTGTAGAAATATCTAAAGTTTTTGTACAAAGAGATGAGCATGCCACAGGAAATGTCTGAGGTTCCTGAAGTTATGTCTGAAGCTACTGAGAAAACACATGAAGGAATACAAGCTCCTACAGAAGTATATGAGGCTTCTGCACTAAAGGATGAATCTGTCATAGGGACGCTTGATGTTCCTACAATAGGGGCTGAGACAACTACAAAATAGAAAACACAGAAATGTATATGCCAATTATAAACAATGTTTCTTTCACGCCCAGCCCTTCCATTACTGTAAACGAGCATGCCTCAGTGGCTCCCTTTCCATCGCTCCTTCTTCGCTCCTCTGCACACACTGAGCAGATTAATGAAGGCTCAGTGAAGGTACAAGCTCCAAAGTTTCTCCTCCACCAATGTCTCCTATGAGGGAATACTTTGAGCTATCTTCTGAAGGTTCCCCTACTACGCAAGAATGAACAGCGCAACACACCTCTACTACCCTAGGTGCTGCTATCAATTTAAATGATCTAATGAAGTTGTTGCAATTACTGGGCAGGCAGATACTCCTGCTTCCACTGCAATAGGATGAGCACTTCTATATTGCCAATTCCCAAATGAATTCCACTGCTGAGATTCTTCAGGATCAACTCAGCAAACTACAGCATGCAGTAGAGTATCTCAACACAGATTTTAGAAAGACTGTCATTGAGATCCAACTTTAAGTGAAGCATGCATCCACTACTGCTATTGCAAAAGATACTTACTTGATAATTCTAAAGAAGTTTGAGGGGCAAATGCATCAAAAGACTCAGCAGAAGCTGTAATCTCAATTGACCTCTCTCACCGACACTATCACTAAGCAAGCTGAACGCATAAAAGAGCATGTTGATCATAGAATATCCTCCTTGAGTGATGATGTTGGCACGATCAAGTATCTGATAGAGAAAAATCAGACCACGACTGAATCAGAACTCCATCTGATCAAGTTCAAAGTCAATAATTTGAGCCAACACTTGATAGGTAGCAATCTCTTCCTCTTCACTGATGCTAGCAAACAGGGGGAGAGTCTACAACAACAATAGAGAAGATTGAGGACACCGGTTCACTTATCCTTGAACTCAAAAAGGAAATATGGAGCATTACTGAATAGAGGTTTTGTTGACACTCATTTGGAGTATGATGCCTATAAAAGAACTGAGCAAAGTATCAAGAACAGCCTTGATCTTTTCACTCAATAATTGGAGCCGATGATCAACAGAGAGACACAACCGAGCTTATTAAAGGGATCACAACCAACTACAGGGAAGACTACTTCACAAAGGACTATTGTGCCTCCTAGGCTTGTGTTTCCCAGGTTTGTTCCCCCAAAGAGAAGGAGAGGTGATGATGACCCTACTACTCCAAAGAGACAAAAGCACTAGAGCAAGTGAGCCTATTTGTATGTCTCAAAATTCTTAAATGTAAACTTTTCGTTTGAAGTAAATAAAAGATTATGTGTTTATCTTCTTGCTGTTTAGATAGAGTTTGCTATCATCAATTTAGAGGGATATCATTGAGTCAAAACTATGATGAATAAAAATTGAGTGATAGGAAAACTCTAGTATTAGAATTTCCCAGTATGTACCAATGCTGAGGCTAGTCTGCTAGGAAAATGAGGCTGCAACGGGTGTGCAGTAAGGCTGGTTTAGAGAGGGTGCAGCAAGGGTGGTTCAGAGAGAACGTAGTAAGGCTGATCCAGCGGAACGTAGCAAGGCTGGTAAAGGTCATGAGTAAAGAGGCAGTAAGGGTTGAACATTTGGGCTTCTGTAGTAAGAAATGGTTAATCCTGAATTGCTTTTGTTTGACGAAGGTTATTGCAGCAAGGTTGACGATAGTAAGGCTGAGGTCAACAGAAAGGTTCAGATGAAAGAAAGGTTGATCCTAAATTGCTTCTATGAGGTTATTGCAGCAAGGCTGAGGAGCAGCAAGGTTGAGTTCTATAAAAGGGTTCAGAAGAAGTCAAAGTTCATTGTTGCGTTTGTAATGTGTCAGCGTACTTCTCTACATCTACACCAGAGATCACGGGTCGGTGAATATGGTTACAGGTTTTTTTCGTCACTTCCTGCCATGAGCCAGAGCTGGGCATTTGAGATTGTTTCTTCATCATCTGAGTCTGTCTCACTCCATGTCTTTGCGCCATAGGCCTTGCCTTTTTCTTTTCTTCTAGGGCTCCCCTTGTTGTATTCTTTCTTGTTTCTATGTGCAGACGGGTCTTGGGTTGGTCGTCTGCATTGTACAGCAAAGCACCCTAACTTTCCACAATTATAGCAGACCTCTTTATCTGCTTCTTTGACCTTACTGGAGATAATCTTCTTGACATTTTTCTTTGTGATTAGCTTTCTGAATTTCTTGTCCATTAGTGTAAGTTCTTATAATATTGCCTGTTCACTTGCAGACGAGGTGTCCCTGCTTTCCTCTTCTACCATAAATCTCATGATTTTTTCTTGTGCTTTGAAGGCCAGAGTTTTCTTTCTAGCCTCATCAATTTGCTTCTTCTGCTCTACTTCCAGATTATAAGTGCGCAGCACTCCATATAGTTGGGCTAGGGACATTTTGGCAAGATCCATATAGTGTGCAGCACTACCAAGTGATTTCATAAACTATAGGTTGACTTCTTTGTTATCAAAAGTCTTCCCTAAGGTTTTGAGGTTGTTGATCAGCACATTGAATCTTTCATAGAAGGTGGTCAGATTTTCATCAAATATCATTGAGACCCAATCATACTGCTACATCATAACATCCTTTTTTTTCTCTTTGATCTCATTTGTTCCTTCGTTTCTGAGCAGTAGAGCGTCACATGCTTCCTTTGAAATGGTTGTATGAACCACTATCTCAAACATATCATTATCAAGAGTTTTGAAGATTTGATTTCTGACCCTTCTATCCACCAGCATTAAGTCCCAGTCCTCTTTTGTCCAGAGGGATTTGGGTTTGTCCACTTCCCTGGATACATCAACTGGATCTGGCATCTTTGGCATGTGTGGCCCATCAGTGATTATATCATGCATTCTCTCATCTATTGAGTCCAGATGTGCAAGCATTCTCAACTTCCAGTGGTTGAACTTGTCAAATGAGCATGCTGGTGGCTCTCCACTGTTAGGACACTTGAGTAGGTTTAAAAGAGCCATATTTACTTCACAAAATAAATCGTAACTTCTTTACAGAGTTATATCAAAAGAAATGACCTTTTCTTTCTAAATACTGGTAAGTCTGGAAATTCAGGCTCTGATACCATTTGTTAGTTCCACATGTACAACCTAGAGGGGGTGAATAGGTTTTCCTAAAATTTTCAGTGTAATGCAGCAGAGTATTTACTCAAAATACACTAGTAAACCTTGCAAACTGCAGGAGGTGTCTGCTGCAGAGACTTAAGCTATGTAAGCTTGTCTCTTTGTGCTGTTCAATTAATTTCTAACAGTTCTAATATGCAGAGTAAAGTAATGCAAGACAAGAACACAGCATTTTATACTGGTTCAGACACTCGTTATCAACTGATAAACGAGAGCTTAATCCAGCCTTCCCTTGGTGATCAGTGTAGTCAATTCAAGAGATGGGTGCACTATCTTCTTGTTTTTGGCTTACAAAAGTTGAATGGTACCAAACTAATCATTGTTTGGACGTACAACGCAAGTGCACGTGTCATTCATAAAGAGTGGAGAGTACAAGAGTATCGATCCCACATGGACAACAGAAACTAAGCACTAGAATGGACACCTTAGCTAAATTTGAGTGATCCAAATTTTGGATTTTTTCTTTCCTTACACGCAAACACACAAGTGATTTTAAACGACTTTAAGATGATGAAAATTAGTTTAAATTAACAAAGTGTTCTGGTTTTTTAAAAGACTTGGGATGACAAATCCGTTTATCAATTCATTAACTTCT
>JAOVYX010016454.1:0-24628 GCA_035668315.1 Drosera spatulata
CCCTCTAGACTGCATAGTAATTCTCTTAGAATTACAGTTTTAATGGAGAAGGGAAAGGGAGAGTGGTTTCGATTTTGTCAAGGAGGCGGTCGTTCAATTGCAGCGTGGTATATAATCAAATCCAGCATTCTTCCTCGACAACTCTAAGAAAAAAGTCTGTCTCTGGTTGTAGGAAGTTGGATTTATGTTGCTGTAGCATTTGGCATGAACCACTTGCGGGTAGGGTCGGATCGTTTGATTTTTGTTGATGGTTTGATTTTTCCGTGGTATGATTGGATTTTACTAGCTTGATTCGATTTTGTTATGTTGTTTGTTGTGTTTAAGCTGCTAACTTTATGTTATTTGGAGCGATTTAGTCAATTGACGTGTGTTGATCACACGATGACTATCACTTAGATGATGATGAGAATCTTAAACTGTTGAGCATTCATCACACATATCAATTTTGATTGTCATTGCATAGAACCGATGCAAATACAAAGTCTGCTTTGATATCACTAATTACAAAATTTACCAACCTGATGAAGTATTTGGTCATATATTCGCAGATTTCTCCTTGGCATGATATACCATTGATTTTGGGAAATAGTGCTTTCAATTTATTATTGAAATTCTAAAAAAATCGAGTGCTAAGATGGAGGTTGCTACTGATGAACTACACATTCCTCTTAAGAAGGACACCAAAAAGAAAAGCTCAGATATTATCCATGAGTTGTGTTTTCTCTTTATGTATTCAAGAACTGATAATACTGAACTTAGCAGTTCGTGCCTTTGTGGTGCTACACTCTTTCTTTGGTAGATGTCTTTTGAAGTATGTAAGCACGCAGTTTTCTTAGTCAAAATTATTTGTTTGTGTCAGTTTCAGTGTTAGTTCGTATTGTTTTGGTTCCATTTGTTATTTAACGCATCCATACTATAATATCTCTTGTCTTCATTGTAACAGTGAAGAATTGAAAGTATTTTCTTAGGATAGCTGATTATGAGAAGTTTGAAGCTATTTTCTGAAGTTTCTTGTTAATTTCAAAGCTTGTGGAACGTGTTTGCAATCGGTTTGAAGTTGAAAGGTGAAGAATGCATGTTCTCCTAGAGACACGGGCTGTGCATGGTATCCACAAGCCATGCAACATGAAGAACAAAGATACGCTGAGCATGGGTTGTGTGCTCAAGGCACGGGCCATGCCAAGAACGCACGGGCCGTACACCCTTCAGATCTAGTTGTCATATTTTTCTTTTTTTAGGGTAATTTGCTACTTTTGATTTACCCCTATAAATACCTACGTCAAATATAAGTCTAAAAGAACAGAGAAGGGGGAGAACGAAGGGAGTTTTTCATCATTTTCATGTTAGTTCTCCAGAGAGTTAAAGACATCGCTTCTACCTGAGACGACGATCTCCACGGATCACAACAAGAATATCGTCAAGGACGATTAAGATTAATGATACGCAACATTCATTCATCGATGAGGTCATTGTTCTACCTTGTTTTGACCAAACTCTATGAGCTTAGCATGACTTTGTACGAGCTTAGCATGAATTGTTCATTTCGTATTGTGATGATGGTAGCGTAAATTTGAGTATGGCTTAGTGATTGTAGCTTAGTCATGATTTTATGAGACGTGGTCTTTCTTTTTAATAGTTTCATGTTCATAATTTATGATATTATTTCATATGTTGATGACATTCCTAATTACTCTTTCATTGTGGTTGGACTGCCCATCTAATTATGCTACGAAAGTTTGTATACATTCAAGCCATTCTCTCTATGATTAAAATCCATGACAAGTGAAGATCACGTTTTGTTGAACTTGATTAAATTCTATAGAAAAACTCCCAATTGAATCATTTTAGTTTATTGCATTGCTTTACTTATTTTTTGTTCTTCTCAACGACACCCCCCCACCTTCAGTTTTACTGAAAAATTGGTAGAACAATAATTTAATTCACAAAATCTGAAAAAGTCGTTCTCTGTGGGATCAACTCGTGCTTATTACTACTATATTTTTATGGGTGAATTGTTCAAAAGTCCTAAGTGAAAGTTACATTGGGGATTTTGGCCCAATTTGCCTTATTTTTATTATAATTATGTTGTGTGAAGCAGTACAAACATTTCAATTTATATTACCTTACGACGGGTTCTATCAAATTTGGGGAACGGTGTGAATTATTTTGACCTCTATTGAATTTCTCCTGTTGTTTTAATTTTTATTTATCATGAATCGATCGTCTTGAATGTGATTATGAAGCGAACGAGAAACCGGAGATAAATTACTGAACATCATTCACAGGTTTAAAGGAAGTACATTTGAGCATCAAATCTACAAATAAAACGAGATAAAACGTCATTTTCATCAAAAATTTTGAATCATTATATCGGAGAGATCTTTCCAACTCTAAATATGACTGACCCCTTGAATGCTCAAAATGATGCTCAAAACACTCAAATTGATAATCGCACACTTAGACAATTAGCGGAATATGATAATAGTAATGAAGCTCCATTGTGTAATGTCTTTTCTGATGTGCAAGGAAATTTTAAGCTCAATTTTAGTTTTTTACAAAAATTACCAGCCTTCTATGGTTTGCCTGGTGAAGATCCTTATATGTACTTGAATGAATTTAGGATGGTTTGTGTAAATATGAAACCCGATGAGGTAACAGATGAGTGATTAAGCTTAAAACCTTTCCTTTTAGTGTTCAGGGCGTTGCAAAAAATTGGCTTTATGACTTACCTAAGGGAACAATTAACACATGGGAGTAAATCCAGCCTTTATTTCTCGATAAATATTTTCCTATATCAATAACTACAACAATTCAAAAGCAAATCTGTTCCATGAGACAGAAAAAGAAGAATTGTTGCACAAATATTGGGAACGTTTCTAACGTCTCATCTCAAGTTGTCCCAGTCACCAATTCCCTGAAAATCTTCTGATTCGTTATTTCCATCAAGGTTTTTTTGACTCTGGACCGGGGTTTGATCGATCCAGATTGTGGTGGTGATCTACAAGATAAACAACCACGAGTGGTGCGATAAATTCTAGAAAAGATGATTGCTGATTCCCAAGATTTCAATCGCGATGATGATTTTCTCTCACGACGTTCATGAAATATCATCCTTTTCAAATTCTACTGATCAAAAGCTTGATGTTTAATAGACTTGCTTATAATGGTTTTCCAAAACAATGAAAATGTTCCACAAGTCAAACCATGTGCAATATACTCTGTTCAAGGCCATGCCACTGATATGTGTCCTACCCTTTATGATAATGTGCAAGTTAATATAATGAGAAATTTTTCTAGTCCTCCAAGACAAGAAAATTCTCAAAATATGACTTACAATGGGTGATGCAATCATCCAAATTTCAAGTGTAGAACCGACAATTAAAATTTTCAACCTATAAATTTCAATAGTTCTCTACATGGATTCAGTCAGGAGATATATCCAAATCAAATTCCCCAAAATGCTAATGAACCATCTTTAGAGGAATTGGTTAAGGCAATGTGTAGAAACTCAACAAGCTTCCAAGAAGAAGTTTGCTCAAGTTTCTCTAATTTTGAAAGTCAAGTGAGCCAACTGTCTCAAGAAGTGAACAAGTTAAAATCTGAAATGTCTAATCAACTCTCTTCACAACCTCTAAATCCATATGTAAATGCAAATGCAATTACTTTAAGAAGTGGAAAAGAGTTGAAAGAGCTTAGAAGAGCAAAAACAAAACAAGTTGAACCCGAATTGAAAATCAATCCAACTAATGACTCCAAAAATAAAAGAAAACGATTCAAACAACCCAGAAATCTCAAAACTAACTGAAGTAATGGTCCACAATTCGAATCCCTCATGTCCTAGTCGTTTAGCTAAGGATAAGAAAATGAAACCTGAAAAAGACATACTTGAACTTTTCAAGAAAGTGAAAGTGAATATTCCTCTATTAGAGGCAATAAAAAAAGTTTCCTGATATGCTAAATTTTTTAAGAAACTATGCATTAATAAAAGAAGAATAAAAGGTAACGAACGTGAGAATGTTTCAGCTGTTTTATAGAAGAAACTCTCCCTCAAGCAAACAGATCCAAGAATGTTCTCAATTCCATGTATCATTGGGAATGTTGGGATAGCATGATGTATGCTTGATTTGGGAGCATCGATTAATTAAATGCCATTATCAATTTATAACGTCCTAAATCTTAGACCTTTTAAACCAACAAGGGTTGTCATACAACTCGTTGATAGGTCAGTGGTTTATCTTGTACGCCTTGTTGAAGATGTTCTTGTTAAGATTAATGAATTGGTTTTTCCAGCAGATTGCTATGTGCTAAAAATGGAGAATGGCCATGGTCATTCTTTCATATCTGTACCTATTTTGTTAGGACGACCATTCCTTAGAACAGCCAACACAAAAAATAGATGTAAATGATGAAACTCTTTACATGGATATCGATTGGGAGATAATTACCTTCAAAATCTATGATACAATGAAACATCGCTCTGATGAAATCCACTCTGTGGGCATGATTGATTCGATACATTCATTTACTTCTTTGGAAGATGAAATGTTTGTGTTCAACAACAAAGAATTTCTTAAGGCAATCTTGAAACACAAACGAGTATGAGCCAACAAATTACGATCTTGACGAACTTGAAGAAGAATTAAACCAACTCGAGAAAGAAATATATTATTGCACTGAATACGAACATCGCCCTTATATCCCGGAGTTATCGATTAATCATGAGAAGATTCTACCATCAATAGTCAACCCACCTAAACTAGAATTGAAACCACTATATACCTTCACACTAGTAATAATTTCTAGCAAATTAACTCTCGATGAAGAAGAGAAGTTAGTAAATGTCCTTAAATCTAACAAAAGAGCTATTGGGTGGATGATTACCGATATAAAAGGGATAAACCCTTCCATCTGTATGCATAGAATCTATTTGGAAGAAAATGCTAAACCATCAAAGGAATCTCAACGTCATTTGAATCCTCCTATGATGAAAATCGTGAAGAATCAAGATAAAACCACTTTCACATACCCATTTGGGACATTCACTTTGCGAAGAATGCCCTTCGGTTTGTGTAATGCCCTAACTACGTTTCAAAGATGTATAATTTCAATTTTTTCAAACTATATTGCTCATATCATTGAAGTATTTATGGATGATTTTTCTGTTTATGGTGATTCTTTCGAACATTGTCTCAAGAATTTGGAACTCGTGCTCAATAGATGTATGGAAACTAACCTTTTACTTAATTTTGAAAAGTGCCATTTCATGATAAAACAAGGTGTAGTCTTAGGTCACATAGTCTTAGCAAGGGGAGTTGAAGTTGACCAAGCAAAAATAGAAGTGATTTGCTCACTCCCTTATCCTACATCTGTTAGAGAAGTATGAGCTTTTCTAGGTCATATAGGATTTTACCGTAGATTCATTAAAGATTTCTCAAAGGTAGCACAACCAATGTGTAAGCTTTTGCAAAAAGACGTTTTCTTTTATTTTGATGATGATTGCAGAGCTGCCTTTGATGCTTTGAAAGAAAAGTCAGTAACATCTCCAATTCCCCAACCTCCAAATTAGAACTTGCCCTCTGAAATCATATGCGATGCAAGCGATAAAGTTCTAGGACAACGAGTAGGCCGTATTCCTCACGTAATTTACTATGCCTCTCGTATGTTGGATGATGCACAATGCAACTACACAACAACGGGAAAAGGAGTTATATGCTATAGTGTAATACCCCGAAAATTTGATATTAAATAAATATAATGTTATTTAAACGTGCGAATAAAAATGACGAAAGCGTAACAAATACGTAACGTTAAACATAACGTCATAACGATCTAACGTATGTGTTTAAATAGACGTACGTATTAAATATAATATAACGTTATAACGTTGTAATAAATACGCTTGGGCTAATAAAATGCGGTCCAAGAAATTCACAAAACCTAGCATCACATAATTTTTTACATCACATAATTTTTTCAAAATCAAGTTTCTAATCTCATTCTTACTGAACAGTAACCTCTCATCATAATCTAGCATCCAAGTTTTCGTCTTTGTCTTCATCGCTGGGAATCCGTGTGGCGAAGTTCATAGCATCAATTTAGGGTCATGGATTTGGGGAAGCTTGAGGGAACTGTTTTTGATGGTCATGGCTAGATGGGACTTAAAGGGTAGTTTGGTCACTATGTCATGGCCCAACATTAATTTTTAACTAAGAATTGACGGCACTACATAAATCGAAATGTTTAGGATAATTGTAGTCGTTAAAATATAATATTAAATATTTGAGTTGATTTTATATAAATAATGAAGATTCAATTGATAATTTGTAAAAAGTTATCTCAAAATTGAGACTAAAACTGCTTTTGATATTGAATTATGACAATAGCATTACTTTTTTAACATGGACGTTGCCTTTGTTCTAAAACATTATGTTCTAAAACTGCTTTTGATTGTTTTTTCTTTTTATTTTTTTAACCGAGTTTTTGTTTAATTATGAGGGAGGATTTCCATGGAATACCATTTGGAAGATTTAATTTCACAAGGCGTCACATAAAATTTAAAATGTTCAAAAATTACCATTATGTCTACAAATACGTTTATTATGCATAAATAGTAGGCCTATTATGCATACTACGTCTATTAATACTATTACTCTTGTCGGACTCGGACCGAAATTATTTTTACGCCTATCATTGGAACCCAAACTAAATCACTAGTACTCTTGCTAAATACTAGTATACCAACTTGCCAAGTGACAGTTTGTGGGAATAAATTTTAAAAGTTATATCATGTGGAAATAAACAATCTGTGATAGTTCTTTGAAAATAAGATCACATTGAAATTATCACTAATTATTATTGGTTGATTAGTCATTAGATTTTGGTTAGCAGTTATTTTGTTTTGGTGATTGGTTAGTTATTTTTTGTCTGTGATAATGACAATTCAAGAAAGATAATTAACGATATATTTGGAATTGAATTACTCACGCCGGGGATACTTTAATAGAAATTATCGAGGGAATGTTCTCTTCAAAATTAAAAAAAAATCAAGAGAATGTCAAAATATTGACTTGTTTGCTTCACTTTTTATGAAAGTTATTATGTATTATTTAATTGAAAATTAAAACAAACAACATCTAACTAAGTTTGCTCTATAGTTTGTGGTCCTCGAAACATTTTTGTGCCACCCCAATATCTATGATCCTAGACACAACGTCGTTTGCTCTATAGTTCAGTTAGATCAACAGAAGCGTACATCGTTTTGACCTTGGTTTTCCTCTGTGAGGTCAGTTATGAATTTTGATGCCTTACACCAAGTTCTTGCTTAAATGTTAAGAGAAAGGGTTAATCACTTGACCACGTAAATCGTCACCCCTCCAATCTGTACTATATATAGTGTCCATTCAGTTGAGTTGTATCCATATTGACACCATATCTGTGTCTTGAAAGAAATTTGAGTCACCATTGGCAATTTGGCACGATATTGAAGAGCATATAGGTATCTAGTTATATAATTTAATAAAGTTCCTTAAAATACTTGATGAATAGTTGATCTCAGTCTTTGCTTCATGGTCACAAACCAGGTAACCCTAGAGCATATTATGAGAAGCATCTCTATTGAATGCTCCGTGCCTCGTCAAGTGAGACACAAGATGCTAAAACACTGTTCGTACAGAGACTGCGTATTCCTCTAAAAACACCATGATTAGCCACTCTCCAGACCAAACGAGGCCAATAAGGCATCTAGCAGTCAAGTACATGGGTTCCAGGATACAGTACAACTAAATCAAGATTGAGTACTACATTTCAGAAACTATGGGAAACCAAAAGTTGAGTCTCGGTGACAATCCATAGTACCATCATGGTCGCAGTCCTCCTCATGCGGAATTATTTTCATCCTTGTCATGGTCAACCTTCGCCTTCGGAGTGAATGCGGATGGAGATGACGAGCCTTCTGCTCCCATTTCTGATTTCAGCTCATTGATGCTCTGCTCTAGTTCGTCAATACGGCTACCCATCTCATCAAGTGAGACACAGTTAAGAAAACCAGGCATATTATCAGGGAATATTATCACCGAAATTACTTAGTTACAACTATGGATCCCATTAAATAATATCTATGTACAAGCCGTTGAAAGGATATTTTTTGTAATGATTGATTCAGACATTGTCTGGAACCTGGATTGCTGCAAACACAAGTTTATACCAAATAAAAAGATCAGGAATTGCAAGAATAGCACAGGCAAATAACTTTCCGGGTGAAAATAAAAGTAGAAATTACCATTTGCTGAAGAAGGTTTTGAACCTGAAAAAATAGAGGAAGTAACGCACCTTTAGTCTAGTATCGAGTTTAGCCAAAACTGGATCTTGCACTTCGCTTAACCATGATATATGCAAATCTAGAACTAACCTTACGCATGTTATCAAAACATATTATGCTTTGTTATCACGAGCCACATTCAAGTCAAACCATAATGAAAATCAAAATTGTAATGGGCGTATAAACTGATGTCCGAGCAGCTTAGTATTTCCCTTGGGTCAGAGCCATTGGAGGTGCATGAAGCAGGAAAATTTGGGACAAAAAACACATGAAGGCCAGGAAAATAAGAAAAAGAAGTCCTGAGTTCTGGACATATTCCCTGATAAAGGCCAAAACATGAGTAGAGAGCTACCCGCTCAAGTGTGCTCACTTTCCTCATAAAAATCTCTACTTGGAATAGTATGGGGAAGGAAAAAGAAAGAAACAAGACTCTTACAACCCAAGCAACTCAACACCGACATTTTTGGTAACAACTATTGAAGGTTGCCCTGATATACTATCACTCCTGCATTTACCTAAACGCTTCACTGAGTAGCACATTCAAATGGTCCAGTCCAGCACAAAAGTCATCTTACGTTTACGTACAGCCTTGCATAACAGGATGAGATTGAGTGGATATAACATCCACCGAGGACATATACAAATCCAATTCACTCGGACTAGGGACCATTGAGGTCATTAAAAAGAGCCCATATCAGAGTAACCATACTAATTAGAACCACTATGGTTTCTCTAGAGTCAGGCAGTTGGTCCTTGAGCGCTTAAGAATCGATAAGAAAACAATAACACACCCTGTCAATAAGATAATGAACGCATGTCATAGGAATAAGCAAGCACATTTTCATCGGTAACTTACAAACATGGTCATGACAGCAGTGCTTTGTTTAGGATCTTCGCCATCATGCCCATCCTGCCACACAAACAACAAACGGAATTAGTGCACACTTTGATCAATCAAACGGGGACCAAAAAAGGATTAATCCATAGAAGAGGACACGGCTAGACCTTAATAGGATCTCACAAAATAAATTCTAGAGACACATTACCCATCAAGCTTCACAGCCTCAATAACTTGTCCCAGACAACGGTAACTAGGTGCACACTATTTGAGAAACATTTCTGAATAATCACAATCGATAACTGATTTCCTATCGTCTATTTCAAATTATGACCTAGATATTTAACCAACCCATCGCACTATCCTAGCAAATGAGCAATTGTGCCTACACCTTCAGAAACCCATTCCAGTAGCCAGAGAACCAGGTTTATAAAGAAAAGCACACTAAGACTCCAGTAAGCTCTATCTAACTCAATGTGATAGCACAGGCACTTTCAAACCTAAGTCCCTCACTTAGCAACAGGTAAAGCACTCCCTGAATCAAAACTCTTTACACCTTAGAATACATTGTGCAAAACCGAGGCAAACTACCGAAACAAAACATTCTAAGAATGAGGCACAACTATACACCATAAGCAAGCAAGAAAAAACAAGGAAGCTAACAATCAAGTCATAAAATCAAGCAAGGAAGCTAAAAATCACTAACAACTAAAGCATTCGCGAGAAACACCTGGAACGGTTATTTCTTGAAAGCAACCATATTAATTTGCTCATAATCAACGTATAAGGTTACAAGCGACTATAATATTCCCTCTATTCAATCATCATCGCTCAACGACTACACTACCCTCAACTTATACTCCAATCCAACACAATCAACGGATCTATGAGCTGAATGAACCCCAAACCAAATCAAGAACGCTGAAAAACCTAGCTCCCAATCAAATCCAGTTTCAAAATCGATAACGAAATCGTAAATGAATGTCGATTGATCTATGCAGCAAACGTGGTTGAATCAGGCAATGAAATTCAATGCGATGCATCGTTAAAGAGAATTCGGAGAAAGATCGAAAGGGGGGAAAGAGGATAAAGGAAACCCTAAAAGTACCATGTCAGAGCCGTCTTCGTGGAGTGATCGACGGGTGCTCTTAGAGAAACTTGGGAGTGGTTCGAACGTAAGATTTGTTCGTGAGTTTTAATAGAGGGGAGGTAAGGTGAAATGAGGTGAAGTAATGCTTTGATTGTGAGTGAGAGGAGGGGGAGAGGGAGGGGGAGGGGAGGGGAGAGAGAGGGTGTGGTTGCAAGTTTATCTGCAAGGAGGGAGTGATTTGAGATAAAAAGAAAGAAAAAATTATTCATTCATTTTTTCTTTCAAATGAGAAGATTTAGAAAAATAAAAAAAATTATAAAAATATATTAAAAATAAATCAAATAATTATGTTTATTATCAAAATAAAAAATAAAAATAAATTTTTTCCCTTTGCTCCCTCGGTTTTCTTCATCTCTTCTTCTTTTTTTTCTCACCTCCTCTCACAATAAAACTCACAAATATGACCTAAAGGAAAAAGAAGAGTAGAATATGTAACTTTACATCATATTTTTTTTTTGGGAATAGATAAGCTTTTCATTAATAAAAGAAATAGTGCCCAGTACAAATAGTGCCCCATAATGGACAACTGCATAATCACTTCCTACAAAATCGGTTAAAATGAGAAATAAATGATATAACAGCTATCCAAATTTTTGAGACTATCAATCTGCCTTTGCTCATCAGTTCTCCAAATAAGTGCCCTCAACAGACATTGTCTGTGGATTAGATCAGCTATGACTTCAGGTCTTCTTGAAGACTTTTGATAAACTATATAACATCTCTCCTGCCATAAGTAGTAGACCATAGCAGCATTCACGTTTTTCCTCATATTAGCCATTTATGTTTTGCCTCTTGAAACTTTCAGCATCCATTGACACCAGTTTACTCATCCCCTGCTTCTCATCTTCAGCCTCAATACACCTCCAAACCATTGTGCCACCTCCATTGAAAACGAAAATTCAAAAAAGAGGTGGTCTCTTGTCTCTATCATATTGCTGCAAAGGGAACATAAGTCATCAAGCACTAGCTCCCATTAATAGAGCCAATTGTTAGTTCTCAATATTGAGAGCTGGGAGCCAAAGTATGAAACCATGCCTCGGAAGAATGCTACTATGCCATACCAATTTCCACCACTAAACAAGAGTACAAGGAGTTATGCTCCTATACAGATCAGTTGCTCTTGTTGTCATTTCATCAACCCCCTGAGCTGCAAGCTTTAGGTTCATATTGCTGTAAGCCTTGAATAGGGACTTCCTATGCACGATATTTGTTTGTGAGTTAAGAAAGTAAAATTAGGATTACTTTATTTTCTATTGTTTATGAGATTAAAATGACGGAAAGTATATTGATAAAATTATTCTTTCACCCTTACGATATTTGGTCTTTTTTTCCACTTTACTTTACTTCCCTAGATCATTCACAACAGTTTTCTTATCCCTATCCCTATTATACAGTATTAAAATATTATTCATTCTATATAGAGACTCAATTCATCCAGCATATTTCTTATACTGATTTCCTAACTATTCTTTAGACACTTTTTGTGCAGGACGATCATTTAAATGAACTTCACATTTATTTTTAAGAATAATATGATTTTTTATTTTTATTTTTTTTATAAATGTTATAATTTTTAAGTGTGAAAGTTCATTTTAAATAATAATTATTATTTTATTACTTTTCAAAGTATTAATTACAAGTAAAAAAGATATAGGGAATGATAATTTGGTTCCCCAGAATTAAGGAATGAAGTGAGGGATAGAGAGTGATATAGGGATAGGGACAGAGAATCTATTGGGTAGGTCATTTTCTACAAAAATCCATATATCCAAGGACAAGGAATGGGACAGGGAAACCGATGCAAGTGCTCACCCCTTAATTTGGAAAGTAAAGTGGAAAGTGAAAGTCTCAGAAATAACCTAGAGGGGGGGGGGGGGGGGAGGAATAGGTTATCTCAAAAATACCAGATAGCGCAACAAAGTTATTGGTTAGTCTACACTGCTTGAGTCTACTGTAGTTAACGAAAGTTCTGCAGTTGAGACTTTATCTTTGAAAAGGTTGTCTCTTTGCACCTTTTGAGATCTAGTTAAGAGTTTAGAAATGAATAACAGTGCAGAAATATAAATGACATAGAATTTATATTGGTTCAAACACCTGTTATCAACAAGTACAAGAGCTTAGTCCGGTCTTCCCTTGGTGACCAGGGTAGTCAAGTCAAGAGGAGATTCACTATCTTCTTGTTTGTGGCATACAAGAAAATCCCTTTACAACAATACTGTTCATGCTAAATGATGAAGAATCTAGATCTTGCATTGCTCTACTGTAGTTGCTGTTCTTCACTTACATACTAGTGAATCTTCAATTCAGATTGTGCACAGCGAGTCTCCAAGACTTTTTTTTCTTTGAAAACTCTCAAATAATATTCAAGCTTTTCTCAGACTCGTCGTCACCCCACTCTTGTGCACTGTGTCTTCTCTTTTATAGGCTCAAGGAACCAGAACCCATCACTGTATGATCTAATAGTGACAGCTTTGTCCTCTATTATAGTAGATTGACTGGCTTCACCTTTTCTGATCCTGTACACATCACCATTGCCTCAACATCTCGTTTTTGACCCCTTCCTTGTTACTTTCCATTCCAGCACAACTTATACTGCACCCAGACTCATACACCAGGTCTACTGCGTGCCTCTGCTGCAGCCCTCTGCCTCCAACCTCTATTATAGCCTCTGTCACACCCTCGGCTCCATGAGCTCTGCTGCACAGTCTTCATATCCAGCCTTTCTGCAACTTCACTTGCACTAAGTACTGCAGCCAGACTACTGCAACTTAGCTCCCACTCAACTGCTTCCAGAGCTTATCTGCTCAGCCTGCTAGTGTAGCCTCGTCTGTACCCAGCACTGCACTTAGTCTTTTGTAATTCACCTTGTATACTTACACTATGATATGGCTCACTTCACTTTGCTTCTGGAACTGGCCTTGAACAACAAAATAGTCCTAAATCATGAGAACTCTGAAACACTTTTGCTGCCTATGCATATGATCTTTGGCATGTAATTTTATAGCCCTCTGTAGTCTGCATAGCCCTCGTCTACATGCCTCTACTGCATGATCTCTGGCCCCTAGTCTGCAACTATCTAGCTAACAATTACAGCCTAAGCATCTATTACATACATAATTTATTCTTAAGTCTTGTTCATCAATTTCTATACAAACGGAGAGATTGCACACTCCTATCAATCTCCCCCTAAATCGATGCAAACAAAACTCCTAAGAAATTATAACAGCAATATCACTTTTCAACAATTCTTTGTAAGAAAAAAATTGTTACAAACATAAGAGGACTTATATTTTCCTAAGGATTAATCCCTCCATCATCTCTTGGAAGGATAATCCTGTTGTAGAATCTTTGCTCGTTTGTGGTTTGGTTTCCTCCTCTTCTGCTGCTCTGAGGAACTCCTGTGCTGTTCTACTGTACTCCTACTGCTTGGCCCCTCTTCTGCAGTCCTCGGTTGCTTTGCTGTATCTTGTTGTGGCTGTCTCTCCCCTTGAGACCTTTGTTCACCACTTCTTTCTTTTGTACCTTTTGCTACACTCTCCTCAGCTGCACTCTTCTCCCATTTTTTGTTTGCATTGATGATCTGGGTGAGATCTTTGACAGCTTTCTTTAGTGCCAAGAGCTCAGCTGTCATGTTGTTCTGTGCAATTGTGGCTCTCCTGAGGGCTGAATCCACCCTTGACTCCAAGAGAGTGAGTCTCTTGTCGTTGTTGAGGATGTGGGTCTGTAGTTGGTTCTGTGTTTCCTGAATTGTGATCTGTAGCTTCTTGAATTTGATGACTTGGACATTGTGCAGCCTGTTGTAGTTTGCAGTAGTCCTCAGATAGTGTTGCTGACTTAGGCATGTGCTCTTCTGGGTTTGCCTTGCTATTGTTTGAAGCAAATCGTAGAAGGCGTCGAAGTAGTGCTCCCTTTGGTCCTTTTCATCTACTATCTCATTTGCAAGAGGCTTCAAGGTTGCAATGAAATCATGAAGAATATCTTTGGTCCCATTCTTTGATGTCGTAGATGCTCTGGTCTATCTGTTGCAGTTTGTCATCAACACTGGAGGGTGAGGCTTCTGGAGTTTTGTCTGTCTGCTTTCTCCTAGATGCAAATCTGGTTCTGATTGATGTTAGCATCTTCAAGTGTTGTGGGAGCTTTCCAGTTTCCATCCCTGAAGAAGTGAATCAGACTTAGGGGGAGATTGAAGAAGTGTATCAGACTTATGCCTTAATTATTATGTCTATTACCAGTTATGATTTGATGTGTCAAAATTCTTATTTATATTCTATGCATATTATCTGTCATTAGACTCTATACCTCTAGTATTAGACATCTGATAGTCCTAGGAAGTGCTTGAGAGAGTCAGAGTTCTGGAGAAGAAAGGACTTTATGGAAGTGACGAGTAAATCAGACTGGCTGAGAAGGCTTCAGGGTATCAGAGTTTCATTGCTCAGAGAACAAAGTTCAGATGAAGATTGGGAAGTTTACTATGTGTATGTATACTGAGAAGTCTGTTATGTGCCTACTGTGTTTCAGAGTTCCGAAGATATATGCTTAACTATGCTTTAATGAAGATCATAGGACTATTTCTTTAAATAACAGACTTCTGGGTTGTAGAGATTCAACAGACTACAGCGTTGGACCAAAGGAGTTCAAACAGACTTGTGAGAATGGAACAGACGAAGGCTAATAGACTTCGACACTCCATCAGACTATGGCTCTATATGGACTGGTTCAACATACTTCATTAAAGTCTGGTTGGAAGTCTGTTAAAGTAATTGATATTCTGGAATGTCTATACTACCTGACTTATTTGTCAAGACATCCAGGATCTATAAAGGGAAGATGGAGGATTCAGTTGAGATACAGAGTTTCATTCATTCTTCAGTACACACTCTCTTTGCTAATTCATCTCAACTGCAAGCTTCAAGATTCAAGAATCATCCACTTTCGGTTCTCCCTACGATTAAGAGACTTCTATAATTAGAGATTTTCTGAAATCCATCATCTTCGATTAATTGGATTTCATCTTTAGAGATTTCTACATTCTCTATAGTTTTGTGAGTTTTACAGATACTTATATTCTTTCTTGTTACGGTTCGCTGAGTGATCCAGAAGACTCAGAGGTTGAGAGGTGAACCCGAAAACCCTTAGTAGATCAGCTGCGATCTTGATTTTGTGTGGTAACACGGATTGCTGAGTGATCCAAAAAAACTCAGAGGTTGAAAGGTGAACCTGAAAACCTTTTGTAATCCGTTTTGTGATAGTGGATTTGATGTGCTGTCCCGTGGGTTTTTCTCCCTGAACTAGGATTTCCCATGTTATATCTAGTGTTCATTTTTCTTTTCCTGCTGATTATATTTCTGTATTCATCCAACAACAAACTAATCAGATCAAGAACTTTTAGTTAGAACTATAACTTCTTTTTCACAGCTTTTGGTTCATAATTTTGTAACAAAATTAAATATTGATCAATTAGCCTATTCACCCCCCCCCCCCCCCTCTAGGCTCTTTTGGTGTAATCATTGTAGCACTTTCAATCCCCAGTCTGAGACTCCTTATAGTCATCTATAGAGTCACTGGGATATTTGCAGTCGCTCCATATAGTAGGCCTTGGGGGAATTTAACTGAAGGAAGGTCTTTAATTGTCTACTGCAATCCAAACGATGATTGTGGAGTGAATTGTATATGGATTGGAGAGATGTTCCTTTGCTTGTGTTGAGGCGTGTCCTCCGACGGGTGCCTCCTGAGTGTTGAGAGTTATCCCATGTGATGAACTCTCTTATGAAGTCTGCTCATCTCCTTTTGGAAACTTCATTTCTTCTGTAGGAATTCCTTGTGGTTCCTCTACTATCTGCACTTGAAGATTTTCCATATCTTGTATCAGTTGACTGAGTGATTGTTGAGGTTGTGACTCGTCTGCAGGTTGTCACTCGTCTGAAATTTGCTCTGTTGTATCAATTGCGGGAACTGTGGTAGTCTGCACGTCTTCTTCTATGCCCTCAACTATAGAGGATGGGGCAGTTTGCAACTGTGCCTCGTCCGTAGGCATCTCGGCAGTGAGATCCTCCATCTCTGCTGCAGACACTAAGATAGTCTGCTCTAATGCAGCTACTACCTCCTTTGCTACAGTTTCTTTCATTGTTGGCTCTGCTGCGGCAGCTTGGCTGGTCTGCATCTCAATGCCCTTCTGCACCTATTGGGAAACTCCTTTCCTTGCAACTTCATCAATCAGAGCTTCCTCGATATGGCTGTCTTCACCTTGATCTTCATCACCACCATCATCCCCACCTCCAGCAGATGGTGATTTGCCAACATGTGGTCTGGACAAGTACTCCTGGATTTCCAATGTTGCTGCTCGAACATGCTTGTCAATCATTCTTTTCATCTCCAGCTGTACTTCTTGTGAGTGAACAAACTCAACTAGGTGTAGTTGAGCTTGTCTGTGTCTGTCCGTCTTCAGTGTGGAGTCCTTCCACTCCAATACTCCACCGAAGAGTACGTAACGCTCTGTTGGCCTCTTCTTCGTTTGAGCAGCTTGTTGTTGTAGTAGGACCATTTGTTCAATCTCTCCTTCTGTCATGCCTGTGACGTCTCCCATTAGTGTCTTGGATCCATCAGCATGAACGGTGAACAATTGCCTAGGAGCTGATGGATTAAGATTTAGTCTGCTGCTGTTTGTGGTCTTCCTTCTCTTGGGAGGAGCAGCTGGAGGCAGCATAGGAGCTACTCTCTTCTGTAGCCTAGTCTACATAGCAGTCTGCTGTTGCGTGGTCTGCAAACTGGTCCTTTGCAATATGGCCTCCTTGTGGATCTGTTCTGTATCTATTGCAAAGTCTTCATCCATCTTCCTCCACTCTTCTACAAGCTCTTCCTCTTCTTCTGCTGAGAGAGTGGGCTCTGGTATGCTGCTTCTGATAGTCCTTCTGCTTTTTGAGTTTGTGCTATTGTGCAAACTCCTGTAGCATTGCCTTCTTCTGAGGCTTCCCAGGAGAGCATCAGTCTATGCTCTATGGTCTTGGGCCTTCCTTCTCAGCTTTTTAACATATTGAAGCGCCTCTTCAAACTTTCTTCTCTCCTCTGGGTCTTCTGCTAGTCCCTCAGCTGCCCAGACTTCTTCTGCTGTCCTCGCTTAGACAATCTCCAGCTCATCTTCATCAGCAGCATATGGAACAAGAGATGTATTGGTGTAGGGAACCAAAGTTTTTGTTGTTGGTTGATCTGTTGTGATGCTTGTTGTTGTTGTGCCCTGCTCGTCTGCTGTTTTTCAGTGATTGTGATGGTAGCTGTTGCATTAGGGACTTCTTGTGGGATTGAGGCATCAAGGTTTCGAAGTTTTGCTTCAATATCCTCAATCTCATTTCGTGTGTATCCCCTTGCAAACATTTCCGTTCTAAACTCAGCTCGAGGTTTCTCCTGAGTTTCTTCAAAGCTCATCATTGAACCTAGTATGAACTATTGCAGGTCTTCGTTTGTACCTCCCTTCATGAACTCGAGAGCTACATTCGAGTCATGCAAAGCTGCTACTTCGGGGGATCTTTGGGGGAATTGTCCTTGAGGATGAGCCTTCTCGATGGTAGTGTTGGTTGTATCAACTGTTGCTCTGCAAGTTCTTCAATTTGCTGTAGGTCTGCAGCTTCACCAGTCGTCTACACTGCTGTAGTGAGTGCTTCATACGTATGCACTACTGCAAGTGCAGTAGTGGTTTGCATGTCTGTACTTGCTTCTTCAGTCTGCACGTCTGCAGACTGTTCTTCTTCCTTAGTGACATCTCTTGTGACCCTTCTGGGAGTTGGCTCTTCTGATTCCTCAGAAGATTGAAGGATCAGCTTCCTCTTTGGAGGCTTAACAGCCTTTGGAGTCGTCTTTTTCTTGGGCTCTTTACCCCTCTGCTGCACTGCAGGCTTTGGTGATGGTTGTGGCTGCGCTACAGTGGCTTTCCTTACTTTTGCCAAGCCTACCGGCAACCTTCTAATCTTCTTTATGTCGATTTTCTTGGAAATGGTCCATGGCCTTCCCTAAGCGTCAGACAGCTTCACCTTGTTCTTCAGAATGATACTGAGAACTTTGCCGTAGAGGGGCTGCCTGACCTCTAGTGCAGTTGCTAATTGATACATTAGCAGACTTGCCCAGTTGACCTTGTGCCTCATCAGGATGGCACACATGGTCTCCTGTTGCTAATGTGTCATCTGATCTTTGGAGAATTTCCTGGACATTATGGCCTTCTTGCCACATCAGGAAGAAATTTGTGTTCCTTGGATAGGAACTTCTTCATTGTTCTAATTCCCACCTTCTGATGTTCCAGAGTGAGCATTGCGAAATGTCCTTCGTTGACAATAGTTGAGGGAATGATTATTGAGCCTTCGTTGGGTAGTTTGAAGATCCGTGCCATGTCGTCTGGTGTGATTTGCATCTCGATCTTCTTGTACATATATGTAATCTCCTGGAAATTGCTCAAAACCCTAGCCTTTTCTATGAATTCCATGGCCTCCTGATCAAAGTTGTGGCTAGTGGTTTCGCACAGATATTTCAATCCTGCTTCTTTGATGCATTCCGCCACTTCCTTCACCTCTTTGGACTCATGCAACGAAGTCTCGAAGTCTATAACGACCCCCGTCTGCAGTTCCTTCATGGTAGCACTTATTTGTGCCCTTTGTGATTTTGAGGGTGTGGAAGATATGGGCTTGTTGGCAATTTAGTTCGAAATGTGAGTTCGCGAGATTCATAGAAAAATTTAGTGAGAGTTTGAGAGCAATCAGAGAGAGTTGAGAGTTAGGGTTTGCTTGATCGCTTAGAGAGAAAGAATCGTAAAGTAAGTTCTATAACAGTTCTCTCTCCTTTTATAGTTACTGTATATTTTTACCATTGAAAACCAAAAACTAACCGTTACACAGTTTCCCAAAATTATTATGCCCGTTGCGAAAATCAAAGAGATAATTATGAAACTGTTTCTTTCCAAAAATAGCAGTAGTAGAGTGACACTTGTCTCTATTCTGTTGGGCTTGTGCAATAGAGCAGTAGAGAAGTGTATATGACTATTTTACTCATTCAAATCTATCATGCCCAGTTCTCCTCTAAGCATGATAAATTTGTTTTCATCTAAGGGTTTTGTAAAAATGTCTGTAATTTGTTTTTCTGTTGGAATGTATTCCAACTTTATGTGACCTTTCTGCACATGATCTTTGATAAAATGACATATGACATCAATGTGCTTGGTCTTCGAATGAAAAACAGGATTTTTAGAAATAGCCATTGAAGACGTGTTGTCATAAAATATGTTTGTTTTAGAAAATGTTAGCCCATAGTCTGAAAGCTGAGACCTCATCCAAAGTACCTGTGCAGCACAACTTCCTGCAGCTATGTATTCTGCTTCTGCAGTAGAGGTTGAGACAGTGGTCTGCTTCTTGCTGAACCAAGAAATCAGCCTTGTACCTAAAAATTGACATGTACCACTTGTGCTTTTCCTGTCAATCCTGCAACCTACAAAGTCTGCATCTGAATAACTAGTTAGTACAAAATATGAATCCTTTGGATACCATATACCCAGGTTAAGAGTTCCTTTGAGATATCTCAAGATTCTCTTGACTACAGTATAGTGGGACTCCTTAGGATCGGATTGATACCTGGCACAAACACAGACAGAGTACTGGATATCTGGTCTATTTGCAGTAAGGTAAAGTAAAGATCCCATTGTTCCTCTATATAATGTTTGACCTATACTTTTTTATTTTTCATCTTTATCAATTTTAGCAGTAGAGCTCGTGGGAGTTTTGTTGGAGTTGAGTTTTCTAGACCAAACATTTTAATTACATTGGTTAGGTATTTTGATTGATTTATGAATATTTCTTTACTTAACTCTTTCACTTGTAGACCTAGAAAGTATTTTAATTCACCCATGAGACTCATTTGAAATTTAAATTTCATTAGTGCAGCAAACCTTTCGCATAATTTGCTGTTAGTGCAACCAAAGATGATGTCATCTACGTATATTTGCACTAATAAGGTATGCTCCTTGTGTTTTTTGAGAAACTGTGTGGTATCTACCTTCCTTCTTTGAAAGCCACTATCAGAGAGAAAGGTAGAAAGAGTTTCATACCACGCTCTTGGAGCTTGTTTCAATCCATAAAGGGCTTTGTCTAACCTGTAGACATAGTTTGGATGTTCAAAATCTTCAAATCCAGAAGACTGCTCGACATAAACTTCCTCCTATAGCTTTCCATTGAGAAAAGCACTTTTGATATCCATCTGGAAGACTTTGAAGTCTTCGTATGCAGCATACGCCAGGAACATTCGTATGGCTTCCAATCTTACAACTAGGGCATACGTTATTTCTTCTTCTTGAGCGTACCCTTTGACCATTAGTCTAGCCTTATTTCTAATGATGATTCCATTTTCATCAGATTTATTCCTGAAGACCCACTTGCAGCCACTAACTGAATAGTTGTTTGATCTTGGCACAAGATAGCATACTTGATTTCTTTTAAACTCATTCAGTTCTTCTTGCATGGAATCTATCCAATTAGGACCATTGACAGCTTGATTGATTATCTTAGGCTCCATTTCTGGTATGAAGCAAGCAGACAGGCACTCGTTTGTGGTTGCTCTCCTCGTCTGCACTGGGGCATCCTTGTCCCCAATTATGCCTTTCTCAGTGTTTGCCTTAATCCATCTGCCTTTGTCTTCATGGTGGTCAAGGGCAGTTTCTTCCAGCTTTTGCGCTACTGTATCTTGTTGTGGGTCTTTTGTATCTTCTTTGCCTTCAAGGACTGCAGACGACTCTACCTTTATTGCAGGTCATTTTTCTCGTCTGCATCCTATTCATCATCTATACATGCATATTCCTCATCAAGAACATCAACAGTATGTATAGATGACTCAGATTCATCGAAAGAAACATAAACTGACTCTTCTACAGTTTGTGTTTCCTTGTTGAATACTCTGAAGGCTTTGCTGCATGTGGAATACCCTAGAAATATTCCCTTATTTGTTTTAGGATGAAATTTGCCTAAGTGTTGTTTATCATTATTATGAACATAATATTTACACCCAAATGCATGAAAGTACTTGATAGTTGGTGTCTTTCCTTTCCATATTTCATATGGTGTCTTGTTGTGCTGTTTGTTTATGAGTTATCTATTTTGCACATAACAGGCAATGTTTACTACTTCAGCCCAGAAGCTCTTTGAAAGGTTTGCATTAGAGAGCATTGTTCGGGCTGCCTCAATGAGAGTTCTGTTTTTGTTTTCTGCAACACCATTTTGTTGTGATGTTCTAGGTGTAGAGAAGTTGTGCTTGATGCCATGATCCTCACAATATTTATCAACCCCCGATAGATCAAATTCTGTACCATGATCTAAGCCCTTTTGATTTTGTACTTGTCTAAGGAACCTAGTTAGCAGACTACAAGTTTCACTTTTCTTGTGCAGGAAGATTATCCAAGTATATCTCGAGTAATCATCTATAATTACTAGTGTGTATTTCTTCCTGCTCAAGCTCTCTACATTTACTGGTCCAAACAAATCCATGTACAGTAGTTCGAGAACTCTTGCGATCTCTGTTTGGTTAATAGGTGTGAAACTTGTTCTAGTCTGCTTTCCTTCTTGACAAGGTCTGCATAATTTATGCTTTCTGAACTTAACTTGAGGAAGACCTCTTACTAAGTTGCTTGAGGATAATTTTACCATTGTTTTAAATTTTAGATGTGCTAACCTTTTATGCCATAGGCAGTTTGTGTCGTCTGCATCCTTAGTGTAAAAACATATAACTTGTGCAGACTGTGATAAGTTGAAGTCTACTGTATAGATGTTTCCTAATCTATGGCCTATCAGTTTGACTTCTTTAGACTCTTTATCTATGACGCTACATGTGTCATTAGTAGAGGCTACCTCATAATTTTTATCACACATTTGGCTAATGGAAAGTAGATTATGTTCAAGCCCTTTGACATAAGCAACTTTCCTAAAGTTTAGGGAACCTGTACCAAGGGTTCCATAACCTTTAGTTTTACCTGCTTTGCCATCACCATACATGATCAAGGGACCTTCTTCCTTTTCGTAATCTATCAAGATTCTTTTATTCCCTGTCATGTGTCCTGAGCATTCACTATCCAGATAGCATAATTCATCCTGTATTTCCTGCAATAACACATACAAAATTTTGTACATGGTACCCATGATCATGGGTCCTCATTTGTTAGTCTTAGGTATCCACACTTGAATAGGTTTCTTGTGTGGTACCCATCAATGAAAGGCTTTGTGGCCGGGCTTGCCATAATTATAGCAGTAGACCTTTGGTTTAGCCTTAGGTGATCTGCTTGAATGTTTCCTTAAACTCTACTACATACAGCATATGCAGCATTGTTGTATGTATGGTCTCTTTGGCACACGAAGAGAACCCCATTCCAAACCGAGTAATTTGGTGCAAATTGAGATTTCCTAAATCTTCTGTCAGCTTGATAATAAGTTATATACTCATTTCTTTTGAAAATATGCTCGTGAGGGGGTTTCTTTAATTCTGTTGCTGCATTAGCAGAAGTCTTGAGCTTCAAGGACTATCCAACAAAGGCTTTTGCCTTGTTCTTGTCCTTTGCATTGAGGAATTCCTCTTATGCACAGTTTTTTTTAGATGAATCAACCCTTAAATTTTGTACAGTAGAGACCTTACTAGTCTACATTCTGGTTGCAGACGTCTCACTCTTCTACAAAACTTTGACAGAGACATCCTTTGTCCTATTGATGCTGGCTGCAGATGAGTTTGACTCATGTAAGTGAACCTTTTTATTAAGTCAACTCTTGTATCAAAGCCCAGACCTATCCTATGGATATTGTCCTGTGATCAGTGCTTTTTGCAGATCTAGAGACTTACCATTCCACGCATCCACTAATTCTCTTTGAGATTTACGATCAACTCAATGTTTTCTTTATTCTCTCTTGAGAGAGCAATAAAGATTTTTGAGGTCTCTTGAAGAGCCTCTTTTAGTTCCTCAAGTGAGGCATCAGAGTCGGAGAGGTCAAATACCTTCTTGTTGTCATCAGACTTAGCCATGAGGCTCAATTGAGCATTGAAGATCGTTTCTTCATCATCTGAATCTGTGTCACTCCAAGTCTTTGCAGCATAGGCTCTTGCCTTCTCCTTTTTGTTGAAGGTTCCTTTTGGATCCTTCTTCTTCTTGTGTGCAGACGATTCCTATGACGGTCGTCTGCACTGTGCAGCAAAGTGCCCTGGTTTGCTACAGTTGTAGCAGACATCTATGTCTGGTTCCTTTGTTTTGTTGGCACTTAGTTTCTTTAGATTTTTCTTCTTGAAGAGCTTTCTAAATTTTCTTCCCATGAGTGTGAGCTCTTCAGTCATACTTTCATCGCTAGATGAGGTGCTATAACTATTCTCATCTGCCATGGACTTTATGAACTTCTCCTGTGCTTTGAATGCCAGTGTCTTCTTTCTGACTTCATCAATCTGCCTCTTTTGCTCCATCTCCAGATTGTAGGTGTGTAGTACGCCATAGAGTTGTGCCAATGACATCTTGGCAAGATCTCTCGACTTTCTGATGGCGGTTGGCTTGGTCCCCCAAGCCTCTTTGAGAGATCACATCAACTTAAGGTTCACCTCCTTGTTATCGAAGGTTTTTCCTAAAGTTTTGAGATTGTTGATGAGAACGTTGAATTTTTCATAAAAGCTTGTAAGATTCTCATCAGCTCTCATCAAGACCCAGTCATACTGCTGCATGAGGACATCCTTTTTCTTTTCTCGAATTTCGTTTGTGCCCTCATTCCTCAGTAGTAGAGCCACCCATGCTTCCTTTGCTGTGGTGGTGTGTACAACGATTTCAAACATATCATCATCAAGAGCCTTGTAGATCTGATTTTTGGCTCTTCTATCCACCAGTACTAGATCTCAGTCGTCTCTTATCCATAGAGACTTAGACTTATCAACTTCTTGGGTGGAATCCATTGGATCTGGCATTTTCAGAACATGAGGCACATATGTAATAATATCATACATCCTTTCATCAATTGATTCCAAATGAGCCATGATGCGTGCCGTCGCAAGCACGTCAAATTTATATTTATAAGATCCCACTTCACTCTATGAATAAGGAGTTAAATGTAGTAGTGGAAGTAGGGGACGATCCCACAGAGAAGGTTAACTTGATCAGCTGGACTAACTTAAGGTTTGACTATTCTAGAAGTGGGGGGGGGGGGGGTTTGTTCAAATGATTTAATAGCTAAACTAAGTTACAGAAATATTAAACTAAGATAAATAGCAAGGTACTAGGACTTGATAGATATAGAGAAAGATAGGGATTATGGTTGATTTGTTTAGGAGTTAGATCAATCATTGA